>PVKH010046439.1:0-10396 GCA_004027955.1 Chaetophractus vellerosus | reverse complement strand
TATTAGGTCCAGCAAGCACTGGGCTAATTGTAATACAAGAGCATTTATGGACTTTGATCACCAGTGAGTTTACTGCATGGATGGCTGATTACATCTGCATCAATCAGGGAAATTGGATCAAGAATGGATGATGCTTTTATCCATTCAGTTGACTGCCATAAAAGGGAACTGATTTCAACATTCAGAGAGAATTTCCCAGCTCATCGTTTGACAGCCAACTTCTCCCTGAAACTCATCAAGGACCCTTTATTGGTCTTTCATCAGAGCCCCTGGCTTGCAGCCTGCCTGTGAAACCTGGACTTGTGCATCCCCATGGTCACGTGAGAGACTCTTATAAAATCTTATATTATTAACAGATATCTCCTCTTGATTCTGTTTCCTGAGAGAACCCTGACTAAAACATTCACTATTTGTAGATGATATGATCCTATATATGGAAAGCCCTGAGAAACCTACAGCACAGCTTCTAAAGCTGAAAATGAGTTTAGTAAATAGGCAGAATATAAGATCAACATCTAAAATCAGTAACATTTTTGTACACCAATAATGAGCAATCTGAGATGGAAAGAAGTTCCATTTAAAATAGCAACTAAAAGAATCAAATACATAGGAATAAACTTTACTAAAGATGTAAGGACTTATAAGCAGAAAACTACACAACATTGTTAAAGGAAATCAGAGGACTTAAATAAATGGAAGAATATTGCAAGTTCATGGGCTGGAAGACTAAACATTAAGATGTCTGTCCTACCCAAATTGAATTACAGATTTAATGCAAACACAATAAAATTACAACAGCATTTTTTACTGAATTTTATAAGCTAATTATGAAATTTATTTGGAAGGGTGTAGGGACCTGAATAGCCAAAGATATGTTGAAAAAGAAAAACAAAATGGGAGGAAACACACTTCCTGACTTCGAAACATATTACAAATCTATAGTGGTCAAAATTGCATGGTATTGGCACAAGGATAAACATACTGACCAATAGAACAGACTTGAGAGTTCTGATATTGATCCTTGCATATACAGTCAACTGATATTCAACAATGCCACCAAGCCCACTCAACTGGGGCAAAATGGCCTCTTCAACAAATGGTGTTTGGAGAACAGGATATCCATATCCAAAAGAATGAGAGAGGATCACCATCTCACACCCTATGCAAAAATTAATTCAAATTGGATCAAAGATCTAAATGTAAGAGCCAAAACCATAAAGCTCCTAGAAGATAATGTAGGTGTGGGAGGAACTGGGGCAGCCTAAAAGTCCCCAGTGCCTAATGGGGTAGAACAGCAGCCCGAGCAGCAGCCGGAAGCCTCTCAAGTTATGCTGGTGACTGACAGCCACAGTGGCATGGCTCCACCTCTCCCCTTCCCCTCCCCTCCCTGCTGCAGTGCAGCTCCACCTCTCTCCACCCCTCCCCTTTCCCCCATAGTACAACTCTGCCTCTCCCTGCCTGCAAGAAGCTGCCTGGCCATATATGGGCATAAAACCTGCCTCCGGAGGCTGCCTGGTGGCATACCAGCCTTCACCAATCAAAGACTGCTTTGTCACACACCAGCCTCCACCAATTGGAAGCCACCCAGTCGTGCTTCCCCATTTTTTGCCTCCGCCAATCGGGAGTTGCTCTGTTGCACTCCCTCCTCCCCTTACCCCCACATGTTATAAGTAGCAGTGTTTCCCTAATAAACTTAGACATGGTCGCCCAGCCTTGTCTCCGGAGTGGGTGTGTGTGCTCCATCCATCGCTCGCCTCTTCACCAGTCGCCCTGCCACCTCCCCCTCATCGTGCACAGATCCCAGATTCCTGGCCTATCGTTCTTAGGAACACCTAAGTCCGTAAGGCTCCCGTGTACCCGGCCCACCTCCGCGCATCGGGACGCCTGTGCCCGGCAGGCCAGTTGACTTGCTGTGCTCGGGGTGCCTGAGCCTGGCCAGCTTAGAGCCCTGAGCCAGCGAGCCGACAACCCCCCTTTTCCCCCTTCTTCCCTTTCCTACTGTTCCCCTTCATCTCCTATCTGGTTCGGTAGGGCCACTTGGAGACCCCTTCGCTTCCAGACGGCTGGGGGGCCCCTCGGGGGTGGCAAGCCGAAACCCCACGGCAAGCAGGGTCGCCGCCAAACAACGCCGGCAGCCGGTCCCTGGTCCCTGTGAGTAGTGTCGTCGCCGAAAAGCGCCGACGACATGTAGGGAAGCATCTATGAGATCTTATAGTAGGAAAAGATTTTGTAAACTTTACACCCAAAGAATGAGCAACAAGAGATAAAATAGATAAGTGGGACCTCCTCAAAATTAATAAGAAAATATGCGCTTTAAAAGAATTTGTCAAGAAAATGAAAAGGCAGCCTATACAAAGGGAGAAAATATTTGATAACCATGTATCTGATAAGGGTCTAATATCCAGCATATGTAAAGAAATCTTACACCTCAAAAGTAAAAAGACAAACAACCCATTTAAAAATGGGAAAGAGTTTTGAGTAGACACTTCTTCAAAGAAGAAATACACATGGCTGAAAAGCACACAAAAAGATGCTCAACATCACTAGCTATGAGGGAAATGCAAATCAAAACTATAATGAGGTATCATCTTACACCCATTGGACTGGCAGACATTAAAAAATCAGAAGACTACAAGTGTTAGAGAAGATGTGGAGGAAAGAGAATGCTTATCCACTGCTGATGGGAGTGTAGAATGATGCAGCCATTGTGGAGGACAGTTTGGTGGTTTCTCAGGAAGCTAACTATAGAACTGCTATATGATCCAGCATCCCAACTTCTAGGTATATTCCCAAAAGAATTGAAATTAGGGACATGAACAGATATGTGCTCACCAATGTCATAGTTGCATTATTCACTGTTGCCAAAAGTTGGAAGCAACCCAAGTGCCCATCAACAGATGAATGGCTAAGTAAACTGTGGTATATAGTTACAATTGAATATTACTCTGCTGTTGAAGGAATGCAGTATTAACACATGGGATAACATGTATGAATCTTGAAGACCTTATTGTGAGTGAAGTAAGCCAGTTGCTGAAGAACAAGCACTATATGATCTCATGGATATGACTTAGGCAAATTGAGCAGACTCACAGAGCTAGAATCTGGAAGGTATGTTAACAGGAAACAGAAAGGGAGTAGAGGGTGGTGAGCTGATGTCCATATAGGCAAAATCTATCATAAGTGGTGCAGTAGTGGGATTGGGTTCAGAGGTGCTGCTCTGTAAGGGTGAGTAGTGTTGGTCGGGTTGGCTTGGCTTATCCATTGAACTGGGGAGAGGGTTGGAGGAAGGAGCAGATGAACCCTTGGGATTTTCAGCTCTGTGGTTAAAACTACAATGGTGTGAATGTTTTTTTGGCAAATAAGGTAGGGTTACTGGCATAGGGTGCCAGGTGTGGGGGATATGTGGGTTAGGGCACACCTGGGACATGCCTCTATGGGATATGTAAAGGTTCATCTTGTATTAGTGTGTTATCTCAGTGGGTGGAGACCCACACATTAAACAAGAAAATATTATACTCCCATCCTGGGGAGTCCTGATATGTTCTCATTTAGAAGGACAGGAATCTCTTGAGAACATAGGCAGTGCCTAATAAAAGAAAACAGACCAATATGTCAAGTCCTCAATGTAATTGCAAGTAACAATGAACCTTATTCTTCAAATGTTGAAACTTAGTGGTTACTATAGTTTCTGAGGGAGGGGAAGGGAAGAATAGAATAGATGGAACATAGGACATTAGAATTGTTCTGCATGATCTTACACAGGCCATTTTAAATTTCATCAAAATGTATAAAATTGTATGGCCCAAAATGTAAACCATAATGTAAACCATTGACCATGTTTAGTAGGAATGCTTCTATAATTATACATCAATTGCAACAAATGTACCATCCACATGTAAAATGTTATTAATAGGGGAGAGTGGAAGAGGGAAAGGATGTTGGGTATATGAGAAATCTCTATATTTTCTATATGACTTTTCTGTAACCTAAAGCTGCTTTGAAGATAAAATGAAAAAAAAATAAGGCACTGGGGGAACATATGGAAGGAATTGTCTCTTTACATACAAGATAACAGATCTTACCGTGATGAAAGTCATAATGTATAAAATTTTATTTATTTATTTATTTATTTATTTATTTATTTATTTATTTATTTATTTTTTTATTTTTATTTTTGTGTTTCATCTTTTATTTTTAAAATTATTACTATTTTATTTTATTATTAATTTTATTTGTTTATTTTTTGGCTCCATTTTTGGAAAGGTTTTGGATCACAGAAGAGACACAACTGTGCCATGGGAAGATCACTGGTGTGGGATCTCAGTGATGGAGGGATGTGTAGGAAGGGGTGCACCTGGGACATGCCACTAAGGCATAACAGTATGTTCAAATGCTCATGGGGCTTTGTCTTGTTGATGCAGACCTACACAACAACCAAAAGAATATTGAATTTCTGTCCTAGGGTGTCCTGCTACAGTCTCTAATAGAATGGCAAGAATCCCCCAATTACATGGGAAATACCTTTGGAAGGAAGAGAGATCATTACTCTAGACCCTTGATATTGGTGATTTTATTTATGAACCTTTTCTTGTGAAATTTAAACATAGCCTGGTATTATATACTGGGTAAGAGTTACCTCCTGAAAACCTCCTTGTTGCTCAAATGTGGCCTTTCTAAGCCAAACTCAGCACATGAATGCATTACATTTGCCCTGGCATGGGACTTGACTCCCAGGTATGAGCCTCCCTGGCACCAAGTGATTATTGCCAAGTGCCAAATAATGATGCATTTGGAAAAAGACCTTGACCAAAAGAGGAAAATATTAAATAAAAATGAATTTTTATAGCTAAGAGATTTCAAAGTGAGTCCATAGGTCATTCCAGAAGTTATGCTTATGCACATCTATGCAAAATCTCATTGGTTGCCACAGTAAACAATGCTTCAAATAACAGGGCCCCTGAGGGCTCTGGAGATGTCGAGAGTATAAGCAGGGCAGACAAGCTCAGGAATTCAGCGCCTTGTCAATGGGCCTTACTTTGGAATTTATGCTCCTCAGTCTAACAGAGTTACACTCATTTATAGTTTACCTATACGTGGCTTTTCTGCCCCTTTTACTTAAACCTATAAATAGCATAATAGTTTTAAAATATATGTTCTGGAGACTTAAATCTTTGGTCGGTTCCTGTGCCAGTTGAGCCCTGAAACTCAACAGAGTTGCAACACCTAATCACCCGTTCATGGGATTCACCCAAGACAACTAACAAGGAGATGATGTTGGACATGCCCACCCCAAGGAACAGAGAGTGTCTGCAACTGCATGCAAGGTAGTTCGGTCCATCTTCCCCATGGGATCTAAGCTCCCTCTCAATTAGAAGCAGAGTGGGCATCACCATCCCCAAATCCTCAAGATTGGGGAATGAACAATGGACCAAAGTATACTTATTATTATTCTATTATAGACTTATAATTATTCTAGCAATGGAAGAACTTGTATCATTGATATAAAGGCAGTGGCCACCAGAGGTTCTGAGGGGAGGGATAGGGAAGAACAAAAGTAACATGGGGGCATTTTCAGGTCATAGGAGTTGTCTTGAATAATATTGCAATGATGGATACAGGCCATTAGATATTTTGTCAAAACCTATAAAATCGTGCTGTGCAGGGTGTAATTATGTAAACTATATTCCATGGTTAGCAACAATGCTTCAATATGTGTTCATCAATTGTAAGAAATGTACCACACTAATGAATGGTGTTGTTAATGGGGGAAAGTGTGGCATGGGGAGGGGTTAGGGAATATGAGAATATCCTATATTTTTTATGTAACATTTATGTAATCTAAATTTTCATTAAAATTTTTTTAAATTAAAAAAAAAATTGAGGGAGAGATGAAAACATTCCCAGATAAACAAAAGCTGAGAGTGCTCATCACCACTAGACCTGAAAAAACAATGCTAAAGGGAGTTCTTAGTTCTTCAGATGGAAAGGAAATGACACTACACAGTGGATAGAAACAACATAAATAAATAAAGATCTCAGGTAAAGGTAACTATATGGAAAATAATAAATGTATTGTGTTGTGAGTTTTTATAAATACAAAACTCCATTTTTAAATTCTTACAGTTTCTAAAAATCTATTACATAAAAAGTGATGATAAATCTATGGTTTGGACATAAAATGTATAAAGATATAATTTGTAACAAATACAACAAAACAGGTGAAGGGATGGAGGGGTATAGCAACAGTGTTTGTGAAGGCTATTGAAGTTAAGTTGGTATCAAATTAAATGTGATTGTTATAGATTTAGGATGTTAAATTTAATCCCCATGTTAATTAAAAAGAAAATGTCAAAAAATATGCAGAAAGAAAAAAGGGACTTAAAATGCTACACTCTGATAAATCAAATAAATTAAAAAGTAGGCATTAATGGAAGAATTGAGGGACATATAAGATTTCTTAAAAATCAAATAGCAAAATGGCAAAGGAAGTCTTCCATTATTAGTAGTTACTTTAAATGTAAATGGATTAAACTCCCCAATCAAATGGCAGAGATTGGAAGAATGGATTTAAAAAGCATAAACCAACTATGTGCTGTTTACAAAACTCTCATCTTAAATTCATAGACACAAGTATGTTGAAGTGAAAGGCAGAAAATAATTATTCCAGGCACATAGTAACCAAAATAGAGCTGGTGTAGCTATACTTATATCAGATAAAATAGCTTTTAAGTAAAAAAGTATTACAAGGATCAATAGATGCCAACAAAGGGATCAATTCAATGAGAATACATAGCAATAAGAATAAATATACATGCACCTAACATCAGGGCCTCAAAATATATAAGCAAATATTGAGAAAGTTGAAGGGAGAAATAGATGGTTCCACACTATAAAAGTAGATTACAATAAACCACTTTCGATAATGAATAGAACATCTAAACAGAAGATCAATAAAGAAATAAAAGACTTTAATGATACTATAAATCAAGGACCTCAAAAACATATGTAGAGCACTTCACTCCAAAACAGCAGAATACATATTCTTTAGTGCATATGGATCATTCTCCAGAATAAACAATATGCAAGGTTATAAAACAAGTCTCAAAAAATTAAATATATTTAAATCATACAATGTGTCTGCCTTGACCACAATGGAATGAAGGTAGATATCAAGTAATAGTTGCAGAACTGGAAAATTCACAAATTGTGCAAACTAAAAGATATACACTTAAACAATGAATGAGTCAAAGAATGAATCACAGGGGAAATGAGAAAATATCTTAAGGCAAATGAAATTGAAAAACCATCATATGAAAATGTATCCTCTCAGCAAAGACAGTGCTAAGAGGAAATTTTATAATTTTCAATACATACATTATAAAAGAAGCATATCTGAGTCCTAACCTCACAACTGGAAAAGCTAGTAAAAGAAGAGCAAACTAAATTCACAAAAGCAGAAGAAAGGATAAAACAAAGATTAAAATGGAAATAAATGAAATAGAGAATAGGAAAGAGAGAATCAACAAAACAAACAAAAAACAATAGAGAGAAATAATGAAACCAAAAGTTGGGTCTTTGAAAAGATCAATAAAATTAACAAACCTTTAGCTAGACTGACAAAGAAATAAAGAGAGAGGACACAAATAAGTATAATCAGAAATGAAAGGAGAATATTACTATAGACGCCACAAAAGTAAAAAGGATTATAAGTGGCTACTAAGAACTAATGTTTGACAACACATTAGGAAACCTAGGGAAAATGGATGAATTCCTAGAAACACACAAACTACCTTCACTGACTTAATAAATAGAAGATCTCTTCAGACCAATAAAAGATTGGATGAATAATCAAAACCTCCTAACAAATCCTCTAGTTAATTTTACCAAACAATACAAGAAGTATCGACACCAATCTTGCTCAAACTCTTCCAAAAAACAAAACAAAACAAAACAAAACAAAACCTGAAGAGGTGAGCAAACTTCATAACTCATTTTGTGAATCCCGCATCAACCTAATATCAAATCCAGAGAAAGGTACCACAAGGAAAGAAAATTACAGTCCAATATCCCTCATGGATATAGATGCAAAAATTCCTCAAAAATACTGGGAAACCAAAACCTAAAATACATTAAAATTGTTATACACCATGATCATCTTATGGTGCAACATAAGGAAACAACACATGCTAAACAGAACAATAGACAGAAGAGAAAAAAACCCACATAAACATCTCAATTGACACAGAAAAGGCATTTGACAAAATATACAACCACTTCTTGATGAAAACAACTTATAAAATCTAGGAATAGATGGAAATTTCCTCAACATGATAGAAGGTATATATGAAAAACCCACAGCTAATATCATATGGTGAAAGACTGAAAGCTTTCCTCCTAAGATCAAGAACAAGATAAGAATGTCCATTTTCACAACCATAATTCATCCCTGTACTGAAAATTTTAGACATAGCAATTAGGCAAGAAAAAGAAATAAAATGCATACAAATTGGAAAAGTGGATCATTCCCTATCTGCAGTAGCATGTACATAGAATATCCTGAAAAGAATCCACAGCAAAGCTATTAGAGCTGATAAATGAATTCAGCAAATTTCAGGGTACAAGATCAACAAGCACAAATCATAAGTGTTTCTATACACTAGGAATGAACAATCTGAAGAGGAAATCAAGATGAAAACTCCATTTACAATTGCAATTGAAAAATAAAAATCTAGGAATGAATTTATCTGAGGATATAAAGGACTTATTCACCAAAAACTATGAAACATTGCTGAAAGAAATCAAAGAATACCTAAATAAATGCAAGGACATTCTATGTTCATGGATTGGAAGACTAAATATCATTAAGCTGTCAATTTTGCCCAAAGTGATTTACATATTCATGCAATCCCAATAAAAATTCCAACAGCCTTCTTTGAAGAAATAAAAAACTCAGGCATCAAATTTATATGGAAGGGTAAGAGGCTCTGAATTGCAAAACCATCTTTAAAAGGATGAACAAAGTTGAAAGGCTAACACATTATGATTTTAAATCTTATTCCAAGGCTATAACCTTCATAACTATAGAACCGGCAAAAAAGATAGACATATAGACAAATGGGGTCACATTGAAAGTTCAGGAAAAAACCGTGACATCTGTGACCAACTGATTTTTGAAAATGGTGTCAAATACACTCAATGGGATAAGCATAGTCTCTTCAACAAATGTGATGGGAAATGGGATATTTATATGTAAAAGAATGCAGGTGGACCCCTACCTCACACCATATACAAAAATTAACTCAAAATGTATCAAAGACACAAAAGTAAGAAACAAAACTATAAAACTCTTAGAAGAAAACAAAGGGAAACAATTTTAGTATCTTGTGTTAGGCAATAGTTGTTCTGACATTACACCAAAAACGTGACCAAAAGAAAAAAATAGAAAAATTGGACTTCATCAAAAATTTAAACGTTTATGCATCAAAGGATTTTATTTTGAGAGTAAAAGACAACCTACACAATGAGATAAAATATTTGGAAATATCATACCTAAGGGTTCAATATCTAGAATATATGAAGAAATTCTACAATTCAACAATAAAAAGACAATCCATGCAATTTAAAAAAATACAAAATACTTGAATAGTCATTACTCCAAAGAAGATATAAACTGACCAATAAACACAAGAATAGATGCTAAATATCATTAGCCATTAGGAGAATTCAAAGCAAACCCACAATGAGATAATGTTTTACACTATATTAGTCAGGGTCTGTAAAGCACAGAATCAACAGGAGATATCTGTAAATAGTATGAGATTTTATAAGTTTCTTTCACATGACCATGGGGATGCACAAGTTCAGGTTCTGCAGGCAGGCTGCAAACCAGGGGCTCCAATTAAAGCACAATGAAGGTCCTTGATTAGTTTCCAAGAGACACTGGCTGTCCAAAGAGGAGCTGGGAAATTATCTCAGAATGCTGAAATCACTTCCCCTTTTAAGGCATTCACCTGATTGGATAAAACAACACTCATTGCAGTTGGCAATCTCCCTGGTTGATCGTAGGTGTAATCAACCACCTATGCAGTAAATTCAATGATGACTAAACCCCATAAAAGTCCTTGTATTACAATTATCCCAGTGCTTTCTTGACAAAACAAATGGGCACAATTACCTGGCTGAGTTGACACATTAGCCTAACCATCACAGTCCACAGGTTTTCAACTTGGCAACCATACACATTACCTTAAACCATACTTAGTCTCTAAGTAAAAACAATAACAGACATGCATATATTTATATATCCACCTGTTCTAGTCAGGGTTCTCTCGGGAAACAGAATCAACACGAGATCTCTGTTAAAAATATAAGATTTTATAAGAGTCTCTCACGTGAC
>PVKH010046438.1:0-10396 GCA_004027955.1 Chaetophractus vellerosus | reverse complement strand
AAAGAGCTCGCTGGGAAACCACATGGGAGGCCCCGGGTTCGGTTCCCGGGGACCTCTCCTAGCGGGCAGACCGCCTTGAGAATGGCAAGCCGCCATGGGCGGGCCGGAGCCACCGTGGGCAGGGCAAAAAGCTGCCACGGACAGGCAAAAGCCGCCACGGGCAGGGCAGGTCGCCTGCAAATCGAGCACAGCCAGCCACACGCGAACTGGAGCCGGCCGTGATGGAAGCAGAGACCGCCCACAAGCGGGGAAAGCCGCGCCTGCGCAGTGACCAAGTCTCGGCGCGTCGCCGCAACGGGGGGGGGAAGGGGAGATATGTAATAAAATAAATAAATCTTTAAAAAAAAAAAATAACCACAATAGCCCAATGATGTATCTCTTTTTTTTAGCCTTATTTATAGGTGGGGATAAAAGGTTCATATGAGTTCCACATCTCACTTAAAATTGCATAGTTAGGAAGTGGAAAAGTGTGCATTAAAATTATTCTGTTTAAAAGCTTCATTACATCACTTAATTGAGATGAAATCCATAAACATATATTGTGTTTAAGTGATGTTCTACTCATTTATCCCTGATCCCAGAGGCTTGTAGGACAGTAATAGAAATGGCATGGGACATGAGTCAGGAACTTCTTTAGAGCTGTGCTTAGGGTAATGGGAATACTGAAGGGAGAGACCAAGGGGGCCATGAGTCCTTGGTACTGGGGATTAGGAATTCCTCTTGTGAATTATAGGATGAGAACACTAAGTCCAACAGGACCAGGCTCTATGATACTTCTACTCTCAAATGGCTCATTAATTTTTGGAGGAATTCATGTAGGAGAGGATAATTTTCTACACATTTGATCACTTTCACCATGACTAAACTGCATGAAGTACATTTCTACTGGACACAGCTGATTGTTTGTGAGGTACATAAGAGGTTGTTGGTTTCCTCTTCACAGGTGAAGGGGATTTTCAGGGGAAATTCTCAAGTAGAAATCACATGTTTGTCTTCAAAATACCTTTCCTAGAATGTAAAAGACTGAGGACAGTACTTATGAAACTAGTGCCTCCTTCACCATCAGAGGCTTTGTCCCCACAGGACAGTGGGGAAGAAGGAACTTTTAGGTCCCATATCAGTGTGGTCTCCAGGCAAAAGGAATCATCTCTGACCTACTAATTTCCTTCCAAATCCACAACTATATAAGTCAAGGATTCTGTGGGAACATGCCAGATCTTGACATGAGACTGGGAAAAGCCCATGTCAGTGGGAGGAAATTCGGCAGCATTAGGATGCCTTGCTGTGTGAATTCAGACTTTTATTTTGTAAACTAGAAGAGCAAGAACTCCCTTTGCAGACAAAGCCTGAGGGTACATCACAAATGCCACCTTTACCCCTGCTCCTATAACTCATGCTAGTGAAGTGAATGGCTATGGAAAATGATTCTTCAGTGACTCAGTTTATCCTCATTGGATTAACAGATGAACCTGTGTTCTGGCTGCCCTTGTTTCATCTGTTCTTACTGAACTATGTGGTCACTGTGGTGGGGAATTTAAGTTTAATTAATCTTATTTGCTTCAATTCTCACCTTCACACACCCATGAACTTTTTCCTCTTCAATCTATCCTTCATTGATCTCTGCTATTCATTTGTCTTTATTCCTAAAATGCTGATAAACTTTAATTCAGAAAGGAACATCATTTCCTTTGCAGGATGCATGACAATTATTTTTCTTCTGCTTCCTTGTCAGCTCTGAGTGCTACACGCTGACAGTCATGGCTTATGACTGCTATGTGGCCATCTGTAAGCCCTTGGTGTACACATTTGCCATGTCCCCTCTAGTGTGTTCTCTGCTGATCACTGCTTCATACATGATGGCATTTGCTGGTGCGATGGCTCATACAGAGTGCATGATCAGGCTGACCTTCTGCGATCCCAACATCATCAACCACTATATGTGTGACATCTTTCCCCTGCTCCATCTCTCCTGCAGCAGCACCTATGGCAATGAGCTGGTGGCTTCCATTATTGTGGCTACAGTTATCATCTTTTCTAGCCTTATTATCTGTATCTCATGCTGTGATTCTTTTCAATATCCTTACATGTCATCAGCTAAGCACTGGTCCAAAGCCTTCACCACCTGTGGCTACCACTTAACAACTGTTGATCTTTTCTATGGATTTGGACTGCTCACTTATGTCAACCCATCATCTTCTGGGTCTTTGGTACAGGAGAAGTTTTTCTCAGTGTTTTATACCAATGTGGTGCCCATGCTGAACCTGTTTATCTATAGCTTGATGAACAAGGATGTCAAACATGCACTGAAAAAAACCCTGAAGAGAATAACAAATGGAACAAGACCAGTGATGCTACCTCAATCCCTGCCTGCATGGCTGTGTCTCTTTCTGCTTTTCCTTCTGCTTCTCATCTCTTCCATGCTATTCTACTTTTGCATCTCTCCTTTCCTTCAAAATTCTTATTTGAATAATTTTTAGTGTACCATCTTTTCTCATTTTTCAATGTAACCATTTACTCTTCAAATATGTACATTTTGTTTCTCCATTTGGTTTCTTAAAGGACTAGGTTTGGAGACCCAAAATGTGTGCCACATTCTTTACAAATATTACTGAAAGATAAGTCTCATCCTATTCTATAAGTGAGGAAATGATTATGTGTCTTGACCAAGGTCCCAATAGCTAATGTTGCAGAACCCAGTGAAAGAATGAAAGGAAAGAGGTAGATTGTGACAGAAGGGAGAGAATTCTGAAATGCTGTTTCAGAATGAGACTGAATGTGAGGTTGTCATGGAAATGTCACCCTCAGCCAAAATGACTGTAGCAAAGAGGGAAATGGGGCCCGGCTAGATAGCTCAGTGGATAAAAGCACGCTGGGGTACCACATGGGAGGCCCTGGGTTTGGTTCCTGGGGACCTCTCCGAGTGGGCAGATGGCCTTGAGAAAGGCAAGCCACTGTGGGTGGGGCAGAGCCACTGTGGGCAAGGCAAAAAGGTGCCATGGGCAGGGTGGAGCCCCCACGGGCAAAGTCACCCATGAAAAGCGGAGCTGCCGCCTGCGAATCGCGGAAGCCAGGCAGCCCGCAAAAAACATGGAGGACTGCTGCCCACAAAACATGGAGTGGAGCCGCCCATGAAAATGGAATGGAGCCACCCTCAAATGGAGCGAGCTGCCACTGCAGAGGGCCAACTCGGCATGTCACCGCAAAGACGGGGGGAGACAAGAAGCCGACATAGAAAAACACAGAAGAATGGACACACAGGAAGAGCAAGCAGAAAGGGGGGAGGGGATATGTAATAAATAAAAAATAAATCTTTAAAAAAAAGAAAGAGGGAAATGATTTTGTGTCAAACTCCAAATAGGCACATGTCACCAGAGAGGTTGGATTCAGATAGGATCCAACAAGATCAGACCCAATGTAAGATTTAACCACAATCTTCTTTTTTAAAAGTGATCATTTCCTTTGATGTATAAAATAGAGCTCACAAAATTTCTTGTGTGAAATGCAGAAAAGAATCTGTACACCACTACTTTCATGAGATTAGGAAAAGATGCCCCTCATGGTATGTATCTGTCAGGGAGCATAGTTAAGTATTTCTATAATTTTAATAGTTATTGTAAATTTTGAAAGGTTTGAAAATATTGGTGTTTAAAAATGACCTCAAAATATAATAATGCCTATTAAAAATGTTACTTAAACCTGATTACATTTATTACTATGAGGACAAAGCATCAAACATTTACATGAAATGTGACATTTATCTTACCATAAAAATTTTTTAACTCTTATATCCCAAGCAGAATCTGAACACATAGTATCTACTTCTAGCTTTCTTTGCCTATATCTACTAAATTGCCTGGTTAAATAGCTTAAAATTATTTGGTTTTAATTTTTCTCTAAACTACATGTTTTTAAATTTCACATACTGATAAAGACATAAGGAATATACCATCAAGTTCTATAGTCTTGGTACTTAGATGAAAATATCATGTGACTCACAGATGGAGCACACTTGTGATTTGCACACTATATCATATTCTCTACCACTTGCTGGTGGTTTGTAATTCAGGAAACATCCTGGCTCAGGCCTCTGAATTCAAAAGGTTTATTTCACAGGTTTAATTTATATTCTCATATTGACCTATCTAAACTAATCACTTTAATTTTTAATCAAAATGACATCTTATAATATTTATAACTAAAATTGATTAAATTTGAAACTCATTTTCTGAAGTTAATATAATAAGAAAACTAGATATAAAATTTTAGAATACATAAGTTCATTTATAGCTATTGCATGCTTAGAAGATTTCTATCTGTAAGTTGGTGAATTTCTTAAAGTCATAGATATTGCCATATATATCTTCCTTATCCTCTTGTTATATATCATAGATATTCCATAAAAATTTTAACCTGGAAAAAACTTTTTTTGAGCTTATATTAATCCCCTTATTAATGTATGTCAAGGACATATTTTTTACATAAAAAGCTAACATTAATTATGCTTTGTTCCTGAGACAATCAGCTTTGACCAGGTGTAGCTGGAGTTCTAGCCATATTGCTCTGGAATCTGTAGTCCATAAAACTGCTTCCAGGTCAAGACAGGAGGAGGACAGCACACAATACCTTTGGAAGGCAAGAAAAATAGTCAGTTAACAGGCATTCACTTCCCCATTTAACAGCTAAACCAAAGAGATTCTTCATCACATGAATGTCAGCTATGGCAGCCACACACATAGGGGGACATCACCCCTTGTGAGCAAGGGCCCACGGGACAACTGAGCAGCCCAAAGAATGGGGTGTGCAGCTATAGGTGCTGCAGGCTTAGTGATGGGAGCCAGGCTGGGGATCCTGATGGTCCCTACTCCAGGCAGTATCCTCAATCTCAGTCTCCCCATATCCAGCTCTTCTCCCCATTTCCAGCTGCTGTGTCCTTTCCATGGCATCTAAGTTAGATGCAGTGTAACTTCTCTAAGTATTGTATAAGGTTTCTGTAATTAGGGCTTCTTTGCTATTTTGAAATATTTGAAACTAAAAAGTGAAATTTGGTTCCAGATTGGTTAAACATTTAATTTGTTAACAAAAGAAAAGTGCTTTTACATTATCAATATCTGATTTCATTGTTGTAATTTTTGGATAGTCTTCAAAATGTTTTTCAACACTTGATTGTCAGTGCAAAGGTTTGGGCTTAGTCTATGTGAAGAACTGGAGTGTCAGAATGTCCACATCAATGATAGGAAATGGCAACAGGGAGATGGGCAGCAGGGACCTTTGGTCATGGGGTAAGGAGAGGTCTTATCTTCATGGTGACCATGGCAGAGGTTTCAGAGTCTCCACCTCCCAGTCCTCCAGTGGGCACTTTGGGGGTCATTGTATTTTTTAAAAAATATTTATTTATTTTATTACATATCTCCCCTCCCCCCTGCTGTGGCAATGCACTGAGACTGGTCACTGTGCAGGTGCGGCTTTCCCCGCTTGTGGGCGGCTTCTGCTTCCATTCACGGCCAGCTCTCAGTTCATGGGTGGCTGGCTGTGCTCCATTCGTGGGAGACTTGCCCTGCCCGTGGCAGCTTTTTGCCCTGTCCGTGGCAGCTTTTTGCCCTGCCCACAGCGGCTCTGGCCCACCCATGGTGGCTTGCCATTCTCAAGGCGGTTTTGCCGCTAGCAGAGGTCCCCGGGAACCTAACCCGGGGCCTCCCATGTGGTACACCGGCACCCTATCCACTGGGCTATCCAGCTGGCCCCGGGGGTCATTGTATTTGCTGGAGAAGTGGGGATCAATGTGACCTATAATCAAGTGTCTAATAAGGGTATGAATTTTTGTCTATTTTGAGGCTCTCAAATTAACATAAGTGAACAGGTATTTGTCATCTGTGGTGGTGCCTGGGGAAGACTGCTGGACCCTGTCAAGGAATTACTTACATTAGCCATATTTTCCTTTGGTTTATGTAGGCAATATTTTGTTTTTATTTCTCTTCTTATCTTTTTAGTTGTTCTTACACTCTCCTCAGACTCTCTTTCTCCTTTTGACCTGCATATCTCCCTTCAGTATTTCTTGGAACGCCAGTTTCTTATTGACATACTCTCTTAATTTCAGTTTATACATGAAAATTTTGTACTCTCCCTCATTTTTGAATGCCAGTTTTGCTAGAGAATTCTCAGCTGGAAGTTTTTTCTTTTAGCACTTTTTCTATGCCATATCAATGCCTTCTTGCCTCAATGATTTCAGATGAGAAATCAGCACTTAATCTTATCAAACATCCCTTGCTTGTGATGGTTCTCTTTTCTCTTGCTGCCTTCAGTATTCCCTCTTTGTCTTAAGCATTGGACAATTTGTTAAGTATATATCTTGGAGTAGGTCTGTTAGGATTTATACTGTTTGGGGTTCACTGCACTCCCTGTACATTTACATCCATGTCCTTCAATAGGGTTGGGAAGTTTTCAGCCATTATTTCCTCCAACACACTTTCTGTCCTCTTTCCCATCTCTTTTCTCATTCCCTCTTCTCTCATATGTCTATAATACATATGTTTCTGTGTTTCATGTTGTCATTAAAATCTCTGCATCCCTGATGGATTTTTTTCTTTCTATCTATTTGTTCTACTATCTGTTTGATTTCAGCTGTACTTTCTTCCACATCACTGATACTTTCCTCTGTGTGTTCAAGTCTGTGGTTATGTGCTTCAAAGGTAGTTTTGATTTCTTGTATTGTGCCATTCATTGCTTTCATATCAGCCATCTTTGTATGTTTGTTTACATTTTTAAACTTGTTCTCCCTGTGTCTTCTTAATATCCTTAATCTTTTCCTTCACTTCATTATGTTGACTCACGTTATTTGTTTGGACATCTCTGATTATTTGTTCCATGTTCTGCATCTCCTCCTGATTTTTAGTTGGTTTGTTGGACTGGGCCATGTTTTCCTATTTCTTAGTTTGGGTTATAATTTTTTTGTTGGTGTTTAGACACCAGTTTATCTTGATAGGTTTGTTCAGTTGATTTGCTTCTGTTTGAAATCTAGGGTTTTATTTTGTTGTTTTTGTGTGCGTGGTCTCTTTTCAGTTTGACACTTCATTCCTCTTATTCTGTTTCCTTGCTTTTGTCTATGTTCCCTTGAATAAAAAATTAGGGCCAGAGAAAAGGAAAGAAGTATGAGAGAGAAAGGATAATTGTAATGATAGTAGAAAAATGTAGAAGGGGAATCATGTAAGACCTAGGAAAATGAGTAAATAACTTGGGTAAAAAGTGTAGAGGAATAGGAGTAAAAAGATGGGGTACAAACAATGAAATGAGAAACTAAATACAGAAAAATATGTAGAATGAATTAAAATCCCAGAATGGTGAGGAGAGAGAGGGAATGAGAAAAGACAGAAAAGAAAAAAAGTAAAAAAGAAAGAAAAGACTGGAAAAAGGAGAAAGAAATAAGAACAAGGAAAATTGAAGACCAAACAAAAGAAAGTGGAATGATAGAAGAGAAAGCAGAAGATGTAAAGATGAAGGAAGGAAAGGAAATAGTGTAGGGAAACACAATTGGTAAATGATAAAGAAGGGAAACAAAGGAAGGGAATGCACAACAAAGAAGAAACAGGAGAACAGCAACTATTTAACAACTTAAGTGGGGAGGGGGAGAAAGAGGATAAAAAGGGAAGAAAAAAAAGAACAAGGAAACAAGCAAACAAACAAATAAAAATGTGGGAAAGAAAGTCTTCCCTCTTAGACCCCTAAAGAGCTTTTCAGGCTGCTGGTGTTCATGCATCAATTACCCTGCAGCCTCCCCTCTTTATGTTTTGAACTGGGTTTTAGCAAGTAAACAAAGTTAAATTGAAAAAAAGGAAACTTTTCTAAGAAAAATAAGAGATCCAAGAAAAGCAATCCAAAAAGAAAGTCTATGCGTTTCCTATCCTAAAGTATCAGCTGGATGTCTGATATCCAGGTGGATCACTTCTCTAAGAAGAACCAGGAAATGAACCAGTGACCTTATATATTCAAGGTGGGAACTGCTCCACTGAGCTAAACTTTCTCCTGGGGTCACTTTGCTTTTGAGAAAGCTATCCACCCACTTCCCCTTGGGCAGTTTAGAATCTTTGCATTTGGCCAGAATCCTGCTGTTTATACCCACACCCTTTCTATTCTAACTGCTTTCTCTCCCAGGGCAGCTGGGCATGACAGTTTGGGTGAGTGGATCACCCCTCCCCTCTCCTGGTCAGGTTGAAGTCCCTTCTGGAATTCAAAGGGGACCTTGTTGAATGAACTTACCACAAAGAAACCACTCTTGGTGCTCTTTCAGACCCCTCCTCCTCCCAGGGTAACCTAAATATGCCCTTGGAAACTTAGTGAGGCTTCCTACCACCTGTCTCCCTTAGGGGAGTTGGAATTTTGATAGATTTTAGTGCCAGACTTGTTAATTGCCTGTCTCTGCCCTCTCCCCACCCAAGCTCCTCTCTTGCAGGGGAGCTGGGTGCATCATTCTGCTTGAGCAGATTCCCCTTATTGCAGAAATCCAATCCTGAAGAACCCAAACAACACTCAGAGGAGTGGAGGAACACAATTTCATTATACTTGGGCCCAGAGGAAAAGTGAGTCTCCAAATTCTGGGCCCCTAACAGCACTTTTTGTGGGGTTATATAAGTTTCTGTTTATTGGCTAATGGGTTGCTAAGTGAAAGAGAAAAAATTCCTTAAGCAAGAGGGCAGGAAGTTAAAGAATAAAAGGCTAATTTGAGCTATTTGCTGGCTTAGTTCAGGGCCATAAGAAAGGGAGTTATCCTTTGTTTAGAGTTGTAAATTTCAAAGTGACATGCTGGGAGTGCTTATCTTGTTAAAGATGGCCTGGGGAAAAGCAGAGGAGGAGAAAGGGAGAGTGGGGCTGTTTGTTCTTCTAAAGCTGAGAATTCACACGGGGGGGGGGCTGTGGCCCCACACTTCCCTTATCATTCCCCCCACTTTGATGCCCCATTATTTCTATAGGGTGTCATCACTCTCCAGTGGTTTATAGCCTCTCAGGGTAAACATCTTTCTGGTTGTCACTCTAGATACTGTTGTTTCAATGAATCTGACCAGTGTATTCACCAGGCATGGGATGAGTATGACCACCAGGGTTATTAGTAGTAGCAGCCCAGCTAGTGGCATGAGCCAGGGAGCCCACTATCTAGGACCCCAGTTCTAGGGGACACCTGTGGAATTCTCTTCAGACTGTCTATGATGGCCTTTTGCTCTTTCCTTCAGGATGGCCATCTTATATTGGACTATCCTGGAGGAGTTCCTGTAATAGCAACATTCCTCTCCCTGCACCTGACATATCCCCCCCCCACAGCTATCTGTGAGCAAGTCCAACCTTCATCTGTTCTGCAGGACCACCTCCACCAGTAAATCTATTTGGCTTCATATGCCACTGAGCACCCCAGTCATTTCCTTGAGGTCCTTTGATGTTGCCAATGCTAGTTGACATAGGCCCTGTTATCAGTTATGAGGGAGGCACCAGCAGTGGCTGTGCTGGCTACCATCCCTATGGAAAGCAAGATAGGCAATGCCTATACTGCTCTTTTAACTCATGGGGGCCCGTTGGGCAGCTCACTTCCATATATGGAGAGTGATGTTAACGGCCATGCCAGATAGCAAATGCTGTGGTTTCCTGCAGGCATACACCAGTAGGCTTGGTCATCACACACCCAGACTGTGGAATTTGTCACACACTGCCTGCCAGCCCCAAGTGGGTGAGTCTTGTTACAATTGCTCCTGCAGAGTGTAGCAAGTGAGGCTGCAGAGTCGTTATAGCAGATCTCCACAGAGTGAAGAGGGGATATCTGGACAGGGAATGGTTTGGGGGTGTTATCCAATTCTGAACCTGAGAAGTTTGTGAGGTACCAGCTAGTCTTGTTTTTGGAGACTGGTATGGGGTAGATGGCCAGGCTGGAAGAGGTGCACAGTCAGCAGGAGATCGCTATGTCTGGTTGAGTCAAGTTCAGGAGTTCGTGGAAACCCTGAATCTGATTCAGGAGCTGGGAGTGTGGAAGAGCCCAGAGCTTGGCTTCTAGAGTTTTGGTGGACTTGTTTATGCTGGATTTTATAGCTTCTAAAGGGGTAGGGGTCTCTTGGACCAGCTGGGTCAGGATATAAGATCCTGGATCCATGCTCATAGAGACGTATACTCTCAGGGATAACCTTATCCCCATCATGGCTTTCAGGAAGATATCAGACTCATTCTTGAGGGTGAGATTTACCTGGGGACCTCCCCCACAGTTAAGCTAAAGGGCAAATTATGGGGGACTCATGAAGGCCCCCAATTCATGGTGGCTGCCACTAGATGGCTCCATGACCTGCAGAAGTGGTTGGCATCTGACCCATTACAGAGGTATTTTTCATAATTGGGGTAGATGTGGCTCATGTTCCCCTTCTTTTTTTTT
>PVKH010046437.1:0-10397 GCA_004027955.1 Chaetophractus vellerosus | reverse complement strand
CACCGGGGACTGAACCCCAGATCTCCCATGTGGGAAGCAGGTCGCCTTTATCACTATATAATGACTATCTTTGTCCCTCATAATTGGTTTTTACTTCAAGGATATTTTAGCACCCCAGCTCTCTTTTGGTTACTACTTGCATGGTATATTATTTTCTGTCCTTTTACCCTCAACTTACTTGTATCTTTGACTTTATAGTAAGTCTCTTGCCGCCAGCATATAGTTAGGTCATGTGTTTTTATCCATTCTGCCAATTTCTGCTTCTTGATTGGAGAATTTAATCCATTTACATTTAAAATCACTGTTCATGCTACTGGACTTCATTCTGCCATTTTGCTATTTAACTTTTGTAAGTCTTATACCTTTTTTGTCCCTCACTTCCATTAAAGCCTACTTTGATATTTATTTGCTTTTTTTGTATTGTATCCTGTTGGGTGCCTTCTCACTTCTATCTTGATGTATTTTTCATCTATTTTCCTTGTGGTTACCATGAGGTTAAAATTTAACACCCCAAATATATAACAGTTATATTTGGTTTGATACCAACTTAATTTCAGTAGCATGCACATACACTTTTCCTATACCCATCTGTACTACCACCATTTTTTGGTACTTGTTACCAGTTATATCTTTGAACATTGTGTGTCTAAAAAGCTAGATTTATCAATGCTTTTGATGCGTTTGCATTTTAGCGCCTGTAGGAAGTATGAAATGGAGTTATATACCAAAGAATAGAATACAATGATACTGGCATTTATATTTACCAAATTGTTACCTTTACCACAGGTCTTTATCTTTAGCTGCTTTGAACCACTGTCTCTCTCTCTTTCTTTGTTTTTTGTTTGTTTTTTTTTTAGGAGGTACTGGGGATTGAACCAAGGACCTTGTTTGCACATGGGAAGTAGGCGCTGAAACACTGAGCTCCATCCACTCACCAATGAGAGTTGGTTTTTTCATTTGTTTGTTTTGTTTTTAGGAGGTACTGGGGATTGAACCCAGGACCTTGTACATGGGAAGCAGGTGCTCAACTACTTGTGAGCTACATCTGCTCCCCAACCACTGTCTCTTGTTGCCTTTCAGTCTGAGGAGCTCCCTTTAGCACTGCTTGTAGAGTAGGTCTAGTGGTGATGAACTCCCTCAGCTTTTGTTTATCTGACAATGTCTTAATCTCTCCCTCATTTTTGAAAGAGAGTCTTGGTAGTTATAAAATTCTCGGCTAGCAGTTGTTTTCCTTCAGCACTTTAAGTATTTCAACCCACAGCCTTCTTGCCAGATGAGAAATCGGGCACTCAATCTAATTGGGACTCCCTTGTAAATAAAATGGTGCTTTTCTCTTACAGATTTCAGAACTCTCTCCTTATCCTTTGTATTTGATAGGATAATCAAAATAAGATGGGATTATTTTTTTCCATGTTTATCCTGTTTGTGTTCTCTTGAATGTACATATTCATTTCTTTTCCTAAGTTTGGGAAGTTCTCTGTAATTACTTCTTTGACTATTCCTTCTGCCTCTTTCTCTCTCTCTTTTCCTTCTGGGCCTTCCATAGTACATATATTGGTGTGCTTTATGTGTCTCACAGTTGTCTTAAGCTATTTTTGCTTTTAATATTTCCTTTGTCTTTCTGCTCCTCAGTCTGACTCATTTCAAGTGTATTGTCTTCAAGTTCATTGATTCTTTCTTCTGCCAGCTCCAATCTGCTCTTGAAACTATCCTGGATATTTTTATGTCAGTTATTGTGATCTTCAACTCTAGAAGTTGTTTGATTCCTTTTTAAAATTTCTGTCTGTTTACTTACACATTCATTGTTTTCCCGATATCCTTTAGATCTTTTTTGTACTCTCCTTCACCTCTTGAGCACTTTTAAGATCATTTTTTAAAAGACTTTGTTTGGTATGTTCACATTCTCTACTTTTTCCTTGGTGTTTTCTGTATTTTTATCTTCTTCCTTTAGATGGATCATCATTTCCTGTTTCTTTGTTTGTCTCATACTCCTTTGTTGCATTCTGTACATTTTAGTATTTTCAAATGTTTGCTCTGGAATTCACTCCCAGGGATGTTTGTTTCCTGGTTTTGTAACCAGCTAGTGATAAGACAAAGATTTTCTTGAACATCAATCCTCTTTATCAGGTAGGTCTGTCCTACGCAAATGCAGTGTGCAGCATTTTTCTCTGTCTTTCTGGGCCTCTCTCTATCCTGGGCTTTTGCTTGTTAGTACTTTGGAGTGCTCCTTTTCACAGGAGTTTGATTGTCCCCTCTGCTTTACAGAGACAGCCCTCCCTCTCTTGGATATGTGAATCTGGCAGGCTTTTTTCCCAGATTGTCCACCTCCATAGTTTTTACAGTCCTTTTGTTGTCTCACCCTGCTTTTGCCTGGATGGCAAATTCTGGGAGAAGGGTCACCCCCTAGAGGGCTTTACCAGCTCAGTCTTTCCCAGCCATATCAGACCAGGGAACCATAAAGGGGTTGCAGACAAACTCCAAAGTGCCCTGAGGAGGGGATTAGGATTGGCATCAAAATCCTCTCTGATGACTCCCCAAAGCTGAGCGTTCTTGGCCTGCCCAGCAAATGCAGCCCTTCAGCTAACTGTCCCCCACAGCCCTGAGAAAGAGCTGGGTCTTTAAATCCCCACCAACTGCCCCTGTTCGAGAAGGGTTGAAACAGTGGCTGCCACTGCCTTTGTCCAGGGTGGATTGAAACAATAGCTGCCCTCTGAGCTGGAACCCAGTGATCTGAATTTACTAATTAAAAGCCATGATCAGTGATAGGCTGTGTTCACTCTGTTCTTGGGGAAAAGGATTTTTATGTCTCTTTCTGTTATTGGCAGTTAGCCATGGGCTGGACTGTGCAGTGGCCTGCCACAAGAGTGGGGGATGGATGCCAAAATCCACTATGTGAAGAGAGCAATTTTCAGTTCTTTACTGTAATTATTAGCCTTTTCTTCCTGCTCATCCCTGGATGCTGTACAGTATTCTTTTGTCCTCTGGAGTTTCAAAACAGTTGTTTCAGACAGTTCCTGTCTGTTTTATAGTTGTTTGTATGGATAGACTGAGACCTGGAACTCCCTACTCGATCTTCCCCTGAAGTTCCCTCTTAGGCTATTTTCTCTGTTTATAATTCTTTTTTCTTTCTTCTCCTCATCCTGACATTTCAATTTTCTTGTCTTCAAGTTCACTCACTCTTTCTTCTGCCAGCTCCAATCAGAAGTTCTGTTTGGTATGTTTTTAAAATTTATTTCTCTTTATTGAGTTTCTCATACTGTTCTTTCATTATTTTCCTGATATCCTTTAGTTCTTTCTCTGTAGTTTCCTTTCTGTCCTTGAGCATGTTTTTTTCTTTCATAATTGAGTTTTTATTGGTTGTTTTGAAGATCACAAATGTTATGAAAAATTTGTACACAATTCTTAATGTACATACTGAAAACCTAAAAAGCCATGTAATTGTTTTCTAAAGTTATTCCAGTGACTTTCCAGCTTAAAATTTGGAGGCAAGTTTTCCTTAAGAGGATATCAAGTACCAGTATCTTCACATAGCTATTACATCTTTAAGTCCCACAAATTCACAATTTAGTACCATACACATTACATACTCACATTTCTAATTTTTCACAACACATAACAAAGTTATTAGAAAAACTGGACGACCATGACCAAGGATGTTACAGAGTTCTGACAGGAAGATCCAAGAACAGGGAGTGCTTTTAAGAAAGCCATCTACTAAAAAACATGCAAATAGGAATAATTTAAAATGTTCAACACATATTAAATGCATGACTGTGATACCAAGTCACCATTTAGTTGTGTTGTATTATAGGGTATAAAAACTACCAGCCCCCAGTGGAATGTTAAGTTGACACCCAAGACAGTCAAAGCCTCCCATAATTCAAAATCCTACTATTTTCTGGTTGTACCAAAAAAACAAATAACCAGCAAATGATTTCCCCTCTTTAAAAAAAGCACTTAAAAGAATGGGATGAGGTGGGATTCCAACTTCCTTCTTAAAAATGTTTCCTCTAGAGCTCCTAAAAAGCTTGCATTTACAAAATAGCTGATAAAAATATTTCCCTGGATTGTATAAGAAGGGAGAAACAGGGACCACTGATAAGACATGGTATATGGTATTTACTAGACTTGGCTTCTTTTTCTCCTGCTTCATCAGAGGCTGGACTTTCCTCATTTTTAGTTTCTCCATTTTCTGCAGGTAAATCTTCGTTAGTTTCTTGGTTAGCCATTTCAGCTTGTTTTCTGTTTGCTCTCCTTTTTCCTTTCGGTTGCACTTTTTTGTCTGAAGGTTTATCCTTTCCCTCTGCCTTTTTTGGCTTTGCTTCCACTTTCACAGGAGTGGGTTTAGTGGATAGCCTCACCAACCTCCTTTTGGGCTCCTCCTTCCCCACCACTTTGGCCGAGGTGACCTTCCTCTTGGGCATCTTGGTGGTGCTGCGGGACACGGTGAACCGAGAACCTTCTCGAAGGCAGGCTGCTGACCACTACCACTACTCCCGCCGACCAAGCTGCTAGGACCAGCCCCTTGAGGATATTGAAGATCACTTTTTTTAAGGTCTTTGTTCGATATGTCCAGTCTGGTCTTCTTTGTTGGTGTTTCTGTATTTTTATCCTGTCTTTGGATGGACCATCATTTCCTGTTTCTTTCTTTGTCTTGTAATCATTTTTTGTGCACTATAAAATTTAATATTTTAAAATTTTAACTCTGACATTTATTCCCTGAGATGTCTGTTTCTTGAGTTTATATCCAGCTGGTGATATGACAGATTTTTTTGAGTGTCAGGAACTAACAAAACCAAGGAAACCTAAGCAAAAAACACTTGTCGCCATCTTTGCATATTGGCTTTGCTTGGCTAGTGCTTTCCATCAGAGTTCAGCCGTCTAATCAGGAAGGTCAGCCCAAGGTAAATGCAAAGTGTGGGGTCCTCCCTGTGTTTTCTGGACCTGTGTCTTGTCCTTGGCTTCAGGTTGCTAGAATCCTTAGGAGTTCTCCTGTTTACAGGAGTTTGAATGCCCCTCTATTTCCCAGGAAACGGACCTCCTTCTCCAGGGTGCTCCACTGCAAGACTCGGAGCAGCTAAGCCTTTGCCTTGGCCACACACCTCAATTGTTTCTTACACTGCTATTTTTGTCTCAAGCTGCTTTTGCCTGGAGGGCAAATTTGGGTAGGGGGGCATGCTGGAGAGGAGTTTACCAAGTCAGTCTCTCCCAGCTGGAACAAGGCCAGGGACGCACAAAGGGAGTGTTGCTGGCTGGCTCCAAACTGCCCTGGGAAGGTGATGAAGGCAGGGCCAGCAAAGGTGCCAGGAACTTCTTCCATGGCTCCTCTAGACTGTGCTTTCTTGCCTCAGCACCTGTCCAGCAAATGCAGCTCTTTAACTGTCCCCCACAGCTCTGGGGAGGTGTAATGTCTTTAAGTCACCTCTGCCACCTTTGTCCGAGCAGGACTGGAACTGTGGCCACCTTCAGAGCCAGGGACCCCAGTGATTCAAAGTATCTAACTGAAAGCAGTGATCCACAACTGGACTGAGTTCCCCCTTCAGGCAGCAGAAAGGAGACAGTAGGATTGGAAAATGATACAGGAAATCAAGAGGCTAACGAAAAACCATGTGGTAGATCTTTTGGGAGTGTGTCAAAGATAGAAAACCATAGGCAACCCACAAAATAAATAAATAATTGCAGTGCATACTTTTTTCAACCTAGATATCACTGTGCTAGATTTGAAATATTTTAAAACAACATTTATTAATGAAATTTAGTGAGATCTCTGCATTTACATTAGGTTCCCAGTCGTTAAAAGGTGTCTCAAAACTCGTTCACTGTGTATTTGCTGCTTAATTGCAAATATTGCAATTTTGCAAATATTGCAATATTGCAATGAAATGCTCTTCAACCAAATACATAGTAGGAAACACTATAAAACAATGAGTAGAATGATTGAAATGAGTAAATTAATCAATACCTTTGAGACAATGTCTTTATTCCATGTACGCTTCCTTCTCCATAAGATTCTGCTAAGTTACTGGGTTGTTCAGCATTATCCTTTAAAAAACATTTTAGGATTCTTACTTAAGTACAACCAATTTGTTGTAGGTTTAGTCCGGCAGGAAACTTGAAAGTTGTGCAGGATGTGGGACAATTCTTTGCAGTGTGGGACCTTCCCACTCATTGCAGGGTGTCTAGCATCTCTGGCCTCACCCTCTAAATGGCCAGTGGCAGGAGCTGGTGTTGGCCATCATTGTTATAACTGAAAAGGTTTCCACAACTTCACAGAAAGCCCCTGAAGCCTGGTCTATAGTGTCAACACCCTTCACTCCTTTTCCTTACTATACTAAAAACTAAGAGGTCATTTATTGTCTTTTCAGACATTGATGAAGACTGAGAAAGAAGCAGCCAAGTCCCTTGTCCCAGAGGAATAGCCACCTCTGGGTCTGGCTCCAAGGGACCCCTATAGGGACTCAGCTCATTTGTAGGAGTAAAGACAAACTTGTGGCCAGTCCCCTGTGTGCACAAACCTTCTCCCATCATGAGTCCTGCCTTGGCCCTTGTGAGCCCACGTTACCTGTAGACCCTCACCCTTTCTTCCCCTTATTCTTCTGGCTTCTGCCTCCAGACTTATGTTAGTCCTCATCACTGTACATGCTTCCTAATCACATTATCTTTTTCTCTGGCTAATCATCCAGCTTGGTGATGCTTGTTTTTATCTTCTTTCATCATTCTCCCATATTCCTTGATTTTCTCAGTGGTTCTTCCTTCTCTTTCTCTTTCCTATTAATGGTTCCTTATAACTTCGCCATTTTCAGACATCCCTTCATACCTAGGAGGCCCACGTATTCTGCCTGGTCCCTTCTTCACTTCAGCGGAAGTTCTCTGCTGTCTCAGAGAGTGCTGCCATCTGTGCATAATTTTCCCCAAATGTGCTGTGTCCTGTTGGACCCTCTTCCCATCTGGGCCCTGGTGCCCCAGTTGATCTTCCTGTATTGTGGCACATTTTGTAGGTTTGCAGAGACTGCACTCCTGGAACACTTGTTGATTTGTGTTTTTGTTTCTATGTGTATGTGGGTGTGTTATATATAATCCTGTTCCTATCCTGGAGGTGGTGGTGGGTTTTTTCCCCCTAAATTCAGGGAATAGATGACATTTCAATTCTTTTTTTTTTTTTAATCCATTCTATCAGTCTTTGTCTTTTGACTGGGGTGTCCAATCCATTAATGTTCAATGTTATTACTGTAAAGACATTACTTTGTCCATTTTATCCTTTGGGTTTCCTTTCCATTGTCTTATATTACTATTGTCAGTCCTTTTACCCTTTAAGTTACTCTTACTCTTCTCCAAGTCTCTCTCCCTTGTCTTTTCCTTTCAGGCTGCAGCACTCCCTTTAGTATCTCTAGTAAATTCAGTTTTTTGGTAACATACTCTTTTTTGTTTGTCTTTGAAGACTTTAGACTCATCCTCATTTTTGAAGGACAGTTTTGCTGGATAAAGAATTCTTTGCTGACAGTTTTTCTCTTTTGGTACCTTACTTACACCGCTGCCTTCTTACCACTGTGGTTTCTGATGAGAGATTGGCAAATAGACTAATTGAGCTTCCTTTGTATGTGGTTATTGCTTTTCTCTTGCTGTTTTCAGAATCCTGTCTTTATCTCTGGTATTTGTCATTTCTGTTTGTTCTTCTCTTTTCAAGTTCAGGTGCTCTGTCCTCAATTTCACGTATTCATTCTTCTGCCATTTCAAATGTGCTCTTATATGCCTCTACTGTATTTTTTTGAAATCAGTTTTATTGATACATAAAGCATGTAATCCATCCAAAATGTACAAAAAATGGTATTTGGTATAATCATCACTTCAGTCAATATTAGAGCATTTTCATTAATAATAAACAAAAAACAGGCACAAAATACTTCTACCCCTTAATAATCACCTTTCAATCTCTCTGTCCTTTCCCTGCCGTATATAGCTGCTATTTTGTTTACATCTCTCTATTCTTATTTATAGTTTGTATAGATGGAGTGAAACCATATATAGTAATTTTTGTGTAGTTTCTTTTACTTAGTATATTTCCTTTTCCTCTGATGTATTTTTATTCTCATTCATTGTGTCTTTCATTCCCATAAGCTGTTACTTTTCTTTGCAGTCTTTCAAATTGTTCTTAATGCTCACCCAGTGTCGTCTTAATATCCTTTATCTGTTTAGCCATATTTTCTTCAAGTCCTTAAATTGACTTAGGATATTCAGGTGATTATCATTGATTAGTTGTCTTCTATCCTGTGTCTCATCAGGGTTTTTGGTTGGTTCATTTGGCTGGGCCATCTCTTTCTGTTTCTTAGTATGGCTTTAATTTTTTGCTGATATCTAGGCATCTGATTATGTTGGTGAATTTACTCTGATAGTTTCTCTCTCTTGCCTACTGGTTTTGTGTCATGGCTCTTTGATTTTGTTGTTGTTGTTGTTCTCTTCTTTGATTTTTGGTTCAACTCATTCTAAACCTTTAAAATTGCCCAGCTTAGGTTATCAGAATAGGACCAGGGACCCATTAATGGGGCACAGACCAGATCCAAGGAGTCTGGGACATGAGAGATGCCAAAAAACTGTTTTTTCTTCCTGCAGTTTCCTGGCTTGCCATCAGATGGCGCTCTTTTGCAAATCTTTCCATTGAAGTGTCTCTTTCAACCTCCACTTGCCTGTGATTGTGGTTTGGCCAGGGCAGAAATTCCAGGTGGGTTCTGCTGCCCAAACTCACTGAAGAGAAACTACTCTCTGCCCTTTGCCACACCCTCCCTCTTCCCAGGGAGGAAGACGTCTGTTCCCCTCTCCGTTGGCTGCAGTGAGCCAACTGTTTGTCTTGAGGGTGGGGGATAGGTGCCATTCCCAGACATGGGGGCTAGTAACTCACGGTTTTCGTTTTGGCTTCTTTGTCTCTCTGTCCCTTACCCTCCTGGACAATGTGGTGCACTCTCCTGGTCCGCAAATCCTCAGATTAGCTCCCTTAGACAGCTTTTTGCTCTTCCTCCATTGTTTTTGTAAGAGAGTTGAGCCCTGTCTACCTACTCTGACACCATCGTCCCTCCAAGCCTATTTCAATTCTTGATTTATTATTTCAGCTGAAGAATTTTTGACTAAAGATGTATTGTTTAATGCAAAGCAAGACACTTCCAAAGAAATGGAACCAGGTCGGGAGGCCCCGAGAATACCCAGCAGGTGAGTGTGCCTGGTCCTGAGTGGAGTGAATCCTGCAGATGTGAGAAGAAATTGAAATGGCATCAGAGGCAGCAGTTGGTCAAAAGCCTGCTTCCCTGGGATAATACAGCAAGAGTGCCACTCTCACCTTTGTGGTCATAGGAGGCCCCATGCCAAGAAGGTGACCTGCCAATATGCAGTGATTATATAAAAGATTTCATTTGGAGCACAGACCTTCTTTGTTTCTGAGAAGCCTATTCCGACCCAGTCCACCCCACCTGATCACTCCTCCGTAGGATCCATTATGTTTCTATGGAGCTGTATATAGAAAAGACAAAAGGCAGAGAATTTAGACTGCCATGACGGTTAAGAAAGCAATCTTGTCAGAGCTGGAAGGGAACAAGTAAGGTATTTTCAACCTTTAATCAGGAAATACCTGAACAAGGAAAAGGTCAAAATGAAAGCAGCTGATGAAAAATAAATAAATTTAAAGATAGTAGTAGGTGCTGAATAAGTATTGGTTATGGCAATGAATTAATGGATAACATAGATACTTCTGAAGGAGAAAAGGGGGGGGGCAAATTTCAAGGAGAGGGTTGCCTTGTGAGAGCATTAACTCCTCAGAGAGTTGAGAAGAGGGGAAAAGAAACAAGGTGAGATAATTAGGCTGAAGAGCAGGGCAGGTGGGGATTCTCCTTATTGTCATTAATTTGTGTTGGGGAAACAGAGTTAAATCTCAGCTAAAATAGAAGTATCTTGAAGCTTAAGAGAAGTGAAATTTTTCATAAACCTAGTCTAGTGTGGCCTGAGTCAAGTTCAGCTAAAGGAAGAGAAAGAACATTCAGTGACTTAGTGCAGAGTAATAACTGGAGAATAGGAATTTGTTATTTTGCCTGTTGGATACATTCAGCATCAGGTAAATGAAACCATAACTCACAGTGCCTCGACAGTAGAGACATGTTATTGTTTCACATAACAACAATTCTGAAGGTAGTCTGTTTTATGTTTGGTGCAGCCGCTCAACCTTGTCAAAGATCCAGCCACCCCCCACCCCCCCACACATACTTCCTTATGTCACTCTTTTACCCATTGCCCACTCCCATTCCCTTCCCCTACCATGTTGGATTTAATGTGTATCTATTATTAATATGTAGTTATATAAAATATGCTCTTTCGTGTACATGTGTTTTAAATTTTTAAAAATAGTATGAATAGGGGCC
>PVKH010046436.1:0-10398 GCA_004027955.1 Chaetophractus vellerosus | reverse complement strand
AAAGGGCTAAATGCACCTGTCAGCCCACAAATCCCACGTCTATTGAGCATCTCCCACCGTTTACCCCAAATAACTGCTGCCAGAACTGGGGGGTTGCAGAGGGGTGGAGAAGAGGGGAGAGGGGGGCAGAGGGCGAGGGGGGCTGTGGAAAGGGCACTGGCCGAGGGTCGGGTGGGTGAGGCGCCGCCAACGTGACTAAGTGGGTGTCTCTGTTTCCTGGGTCGCAGGAACAAATGACCGCAGGGCGTGGCTTACTGCCGGCATTTCTCCTCCGGGAGTTCTAGGAGCCAGAAGTCGGAAATCAAGTTGCCAGCAGGGTTGGCTCCCAGGGAGAATCTGCTCCGCGCTTCTGGAAGTTTCGGCAACCCTCGGCTGCATCCCTCTGATCTCTGCCCCCCCTTCCCGTAGCCTTTCCCTCTGTGTGTCTGTCTCTCGTCTCCCTCTCCTTTCTCCTATCAGGACACCCGTCACTGGATTTAGAGCTCAGCCGAAGGATAAGTCTTCTGGAAGCCTCTTTCAACCCACTGCACAGAGCGACCTTAGCCAAGGTCACCCCACTTGCTTTTCCTCACTCTCAGCCTTGGCTGCCCCAGAGGCTTTACAAAGAGATTCTAAGTCACCGTCCCGGGGTTATCGTGTTTCTTCAGGAGCTTCCCGGTAGGTGGCCAGTGTATCCTGTGAGCACTGACTTGGCTGGCTTTAGTCCCTGGGCCTTTGGCCAATCAGGGGTGAGAGCCACTGGACTGCACTGCCGCTGGAGGGGGTCCTCTACCTCTAAGACCCTCCATGAGCATCTCTTGTCTCTTCCCTCACCCGTGGTGGAGGCTTTGCCACATCAGAAGGTGCTTGTACAACGCTCTTGGCACCACAAGCGAAGCCCATGTCCTCTGGAGAGCAGGCCATGGCACCCGCCTCCTCATGTACCATAAAAAGTCCTTTGCTCACCCCAAGGTCCGAAGGCCACCCTTCCCCGATGGCCCCCAGCTCCTCATCTCCTCTAGTTTCTGGGCACCCACCCTGGCTGAGTCCATGGTTTCCCAAGGAGTGGGGTCCCTGGGTCCCCACACTCCAGCAAGGCAATGAGCACCCTGGAGGGGACAAGGAAGGGGAGGGACAATCTGTCTCAGAGAGGCAGGAACTGTGAATGGGAAGATCGAATACCTAAGAACATTCTGGAAGGTTACTGGAAAATGTAATAAAAGTCATCCCTCTCCCAAGATGGCTGTTGGCACTGTTAACAGGCTGCGGAGGCTGAAACGTTGCCGGGACTTACCTCCCTGGTGCCCTCTGTGGCACCTGCTGTCACAGAAGGCAGCCTTCTGGGGGGAGGGAGAGGCACTGCCTCCAGGCTAAACCTGTGGTTATCTGTCTTCATTACAATTTCTCCTCTTATGATTCACTACTGCCCGAACCAATGACCCCGTCCCAGAAGAACAACTCCAGTGAAACTAATTTCTTTGCATAAAGCCCATGAACAATTAGTCTTGTGACTGTATCTATTAAACAGAGCACCACACGGCTCTGTTCTAGAATTCGAGGGCTTGGGGCAGCTGCAATGTTGACCAGGCTTGATTTATATCGCTGTGATTCCTGCACTAGTGCCCGCTCTAGCAGCCCTGGTGCCACGACGCCACCTGAGCAGAAGGAGCCGGTGGGTTGGGGAGGTGGCCTCAGCCCTTTGGCACAGCGGCCACGCCAGGGCAGAGCTCCCAGGTGGCCTCAGTTTTCAAAGTCCGCTCTCCGTTGTCCTTCCTCCCAGGGCACTGATGTGCATCTGATTGTTCTTGAACAATTCTTGGTTCAGAAAAGAGGTTATTCCACTGACGAACCAAAGCTCACCTTGGCCTGCATCTCAGGGAGTCTTCAGTGTGTTTTCTGGAAGTTTCCATTGACCACTTGAGGCTAAGACTAGGAAATGCGAGTGGGTTCATATCATAGAATTTGAACATTATTTATTGCATTTATTGAATCAATTATTCCTTGTTCTTGAATTCTAAAACCCTTGAGGACGAATGTTCCCTGTTTTCCTATCAAACATAAAAGCCTCCCTCAGGTGAGTTATAGCTAACTTTTTCGATTTGCTTTTGACTCCAACTCAACAGGCCTCGGTGGAAAGACTCCCCCCTTGGGGTAATGGGGCTCTCCATGGGTGGTTGTGTGGACACAGCTGACTGGTGGAGCAGATGGGGCTGAGGCTGGAAAAATCCCCTCTGTCTTAGGCATAATTCATTTCTCTTACAGCAGAAAGTTTTCTCATATGCCACAGCATATACTCTATGGTGGTTTGAGGCTGTATGTGTCCCAGAAAAACATGTTCTTAAACCTAATCCACTCCTGTGGGTGTGAGCCCAGTGTCAGGAGGACCTTCTGATGAGGTGACTTCAGTTAAGGCATGGCCCACCTCAATAGGGATGGGCCTTAACCTTATTTCTGGAGCCCTTTATAAGCAGAATGAGTTCAGACAAAGAGAAAGAGAAAACCACGGAAACAAGAAGCTGAAATTCAACCGAACCCGGAAGAGAAGGGAGAGGCCAGCAGAGGCCGCCATGTGCCTTGTCATGTGACAGAGGAGCCCAGGATTCCTGGCAGCCTGCCCAGATGGCCGCAGTCCTCAGGGAGAACACATCACCATCCTGACCCCTTGATTTGGACTGTCTCCTAGCCTCAGCCGTAAGCAAATAAGTTCCCACTCTTTAAGACAAACCATTGCGTGGTATTTGCTTGAATGGCCCAGGAAACTAAGACAGACTCATTCTGGCTATTCTTATGTTTCAATTCAGATTATATTGCTTTTGCTTCATTATTTCAAACCCACACGATAATATCCATTATTGGGCATAGAACAGTCCTGATAATTCTAGAAGGACCACGTTTCAACCTGTCCCAAGGGAGATGATGCAGGCATGAGAAGTTGGGGCTGGTAGGGACCAAGCTGCCATCTTACCACTATGTAGACTCCAGGCCTTACATCCAGAGGGCTGATGACTGCCCAGATCATAGAGAGGCCAGGGGCCAGGCTAGAGCCCAGGACATCCAGCCTCCACCTAGAACCCTTTCTGCTTCACTTTGCGGCTGTCCACTGCTAAATTCTAGGACCCTAATTTGGATGTGTTTTTGTTTCTGCATGTGCATTAGCTTCTCTACATGGACCAGTAATTCTTCACTATAGCATTATTTGTTAGGACCTGTAACACCCCTGACCGCTGCACTGTTTTCGATAGCTTCTAAACTTAGCCTTGGGGCTCAGAACCTCCGAGGTGGGCGAGACCGTGGAAGACCCTGCCCTGTCTCACCTGGCGGGTGCCTGCTTCACATGACCCCATACCAAGCACACCTTCACCTGCATTTAGTGACAAGGCACGGTGGGTGCCTTCAGAAGGCTGGGCAGGGCATGGCCTTTAGGATGTCTTCCATACAGCATTTTATTTGATTCCCACAAAATTAGAAGACTTTAAAACACCATCACATGATTGAAGCGATGAATGCACAGCTAGTGATTATGCCAAATACCATTGATCGAACACTTTGAGTGGATTTATGCTTTATTAATATGTACCAATAAAATTGATTTGTTTAAAACAAAACAAAAGAAGTCTAAGAAAAAGTCTAACTGGCCTTGGGTTAAACAAAGAGTTTTGGGGTCCAACCCTGAAAACAGATGCATAAAGAAAAAAATGATAAACTGGAATTCATAAAAATTAAAAACAGTTGAGCTTCAATAGTCAAAGTCAAAGTGACCTTTGGAGGAGGGGGGTGGTAGTGATTGGGAGGAAGCCAGAGAGGAGCTTCTGTGGTTTTTTCTCTCTGGGCAACGGGGATAGAGGTGCTAATCCATTGCGCTCTCTGCTTATGATTTGTGAATTTTTAAATATATTCATTATACTTCAATAAAAGTTTAACCACTCCTGTCCCAGAAGAAGAACTCCAATGAAGCTCATTTCTTCGCGTAAATATTTTTAAAAAGCACCATTACATTAGAAGGTGTAATCGCCCCATTTTATAGATTAGGAGACTGAGGCCCATGCGGACACCTTGGGCTGTTGGCAGAACTGGCCTGGACCCAGGACCTTGGACTCCTAAGCCAGGGCTCTCCCCTTGACTCCATGCAGTGCAGCGCAGCGGGGACGGACAGCCTCAGCCTGCACCTGGTCCTCAGCGGGGGCCTGGCAGCCCCACCCGAGAGCTCCCCAGCTCGCAGGTGCAGGGGCGCCTCCCACTGCCCGAGTCACCTCTTCCTGCTTCTCTCACCTTCCAGGCTGCTGTGGCCCCAGCACGGAGTAGCAAAGTGCCCAGCCTGCTCTGTGGGGCTCGGGGACGCCACCCACCGGCCCCAGCTGGGAGGGCACCCCTTCCAAAGCAGACAGTGAAAGGAGGTGGAAGAGTCCTCTGTGCTAGGAGGTTAACCTGCCGAGCATCTGCAGAGCTCAACATAGAAAGAAAAGACATAAAAAGGGTGAGAGAGAGGGAGATGGGTGTGGGGAGGGAGGGGAAGGACACGCACCCACACAAACTCACGTACACACATGCACAGCCGGGGCCCTGGAGAACTTTCCAGAATTTGCAGGCTGCTGGGTGGAAGAGTGATTGAGCTTTCCGTCTAGTCCCTGAGGGGAACCGCCAGGGAGGCCGAGCCTCCAGCGGGGGTGGCTGCTTGGGTCCTCCAGCCTCCGTGTCGCCTGCAGCTCTCCTGAGGGATGGCTCTGGGCCCCGTCCCTGAGCTCTGTGCTAGTGGACATGGGAGCCTGCATCCTGCCGAGTGTTTCCCACGCCTGCCTGTGATTCCGGTGCAGGAGCCTCACACACGCCCCCACAGCCTGGGCTTGATGACGTGGGTCCCCAGGCCCATGAGGCTCCAGCCCGGAAGTAAAGCCCTCCCTGCCGAGTCGGGGGCCGAAGACGCCTCCCCGCCCACCACCTCCACCTCCCTCACCAAGTGGCAGGCAGCTCCCCTTCCCTTAGCGCAGCCGAGAGGCAGGTTCCCAGGGCGGCAGTCCCGCCCCGTCCTGAGCCCTCGAGTGCCCACGCGCTGCCCAGCCCCTTGGGGTGGAGGGTCACGGTGGCACTCCACCCTGAGGACGGCCACCTGGGGTTCTCGCTCCGGCCACCCCTGCCTCTTCCTGTCCACCGCCTCCCCCGGCCACCCCCCGAGCGGAGCTGGAGCCGGGGTCAGGAAGTGAGGCCGTGTTTGCCGCCCTCCTTAGACCGACGTCTTGGGCGAATGACGGCAGACACCTGTCCCTCGGGCCCAGTGTCCACGCCCAGGCTGCTTTACACGGTTCTGTCCATAGGTTGACGACAGACATGGACCTTCGTAACGGAGTTTTTGAGGTTCTACATGTAATCACAGAACTCAGCAGTAGTTTTGTGAAAGGCCATTAGAGGGTCTCTGCTTTGAACCCCCCGTTCACAGGTGGAGAAAGCTGGGGAAAGCTCAGCTCTGTCGCCCTCACAACGGGGAGCACCGCTGGTGTTTGGAGAGAAACTGGTTCCCAGGGACAGGAAGCACGACCTCTTGTGTGTTTGTGTGTGTGTGTGAGCAGGTGTGTGAGTGTGTGAGGAGGTGCGAGTGTGTGTGTATAAACACATGTGAGAATGTGAGTATGCGAGTGTGCGCATACGGCTGAGTGAACGTGTGCAAGTATGAGTGTGGACACGTGTGAGTGAATGTGTGTGTGCGAATGAATATGCCTGTGTGAGTGTGCATGAGTGTGCATGTGTGAGTACATGTGAGTGGACGTATGTAAATATGTGAGTGTGAGTGTGAGTGTGCACGTGGTGAGTGAATGTCTGGGTGTGGACACGTGAGTGTGTACGTGTGAGAATGAATATGCCTGTGTGAGTGTGCATATGAGTGTGCATGTGTGAGTACATGTGAGTGGACGTATGTAAATATGTGAGTGTGAGTGTGAGTGTGCACGTGGTGAGTGAATGTCTGTCTGGGTGTGGACACGTGAGTGATTGTGTACGTGTGAGAATGAATATGCCTGTGTGAGTGTGCATAACAGCGTTTATGTGTGACTGTGGCCGTGTGCGAGTACACTCGAGTGTGTGTGTAAATATGTGAGTATGTGAGTGTGTGAGTGTGCGTATATGGGTGAGAGTGAGTATGCCTGAGTGTGAGCATGTGTGATTGTGTGTGTGAGGATGAGTGTGCGTGTGTGTGTGTGCACGTGTGTGAGCGTGGGTGTCAGTGAGTGTGAGCACGTGTGAGCTGTGTGGGTGGGTGGACCCCTCCACCTGGCACTGGACAGCCTTGGCCTCCCCTGTTCTCGGGTCCTGGGCGCCGCCTCAGGCCAGAGTCTCGCTTCCTGCCCAGGACGGACCAGGGCTCTCTGACCGGCCCGCGGAGCTGGGCACACCCTGGGAAAGGCAGACATGAGGTTCTGAGTGAAGCACAGTGGGTATTTTCTCCTCAAAGTGTTTACTTGGAAAAGGCAAATGTGGAAAACCCTAGAGCCATCATGCAGAAAATATGCTTAAATAATAACTGGAGGGAAAACCTTACTGTGGGCTAAATAAAAAGAGCACACATGGGAATCTTTTTCCATGCCTTGTTAATGGAGATTGAGGGAGACACCAAGCTAGAGAGAGTCCGTCAATTGTGAGCTGTAAAATTTAACAGGAACGTTCATACATGATAGCAGCAAAACTTCTGAAGATGATATATTGAGTAAAATATCCAGATTGAGCTAAATTATAAGACTTTCAAATTTATTCTGCAAGCACTAATCAAATTTTTATTTCCTTAAATATTATATTCATAGGGTAATGTTTTATTTTTTCCTTATTGAAACTTTTCTTAACCTCATAACCCCAGCTTAGGTGTCAATACTGCGTGAAGCTTTGATTTTCCGTAAAGAGTGGTGGTGTCCAAGGAAACGCATCTCCTTAGAGATTAATCTCCCGAGGATGAAGGAGGTAGCAGTGTTGGTGCAGGAGTTAGGCTAGCAGTCCCCGCTGCAAGAATGTTTTTCGGCATTTAGAACACCAGGGGATTAAGTTTTGAACCAGACAGCCAAATGGTTCTCTGTTATATTTGAAAGTTTTCTCAGTAAAACCTCACTAGGTCTTCCTCATCGAACATTAAAAACGTGCTTCAGTTTTCAGTGCCCATCGATGAAAGGCAGTCCGAGGTAGCGGGAAGACCTCACAAGCTATCAAAGTATTTGATATGAACTTAAAAGAGCCATTGTACGTGTAACATGTCTACCAAAGTAAAAACAAACCACCTCTAAGTCCATCGCCTCTAAAATGTTTAACCCTATGGTCCTTCCTGGCTCTTGTGCACATTTACATAATTTTACAGAGCTGTGATCTTAATGGAGACAAAATTGTATGCCTTCGTTCTTGACGTCACGCTGTTAGGTATTGTTTTCATGCTGTTATCAATGACCGTGGAATTTCACGCACAGGCGCTCCACAATAGCTGACTGACTTCTCCTGGGCTGTCGGCTTCTCCACCTGACCACTGTAAACCGTGATAAATAATGAACACCGCGGGGCTGTGGCCGCAGCGCCCACAGACCGCGGCCCGGGCAGGGACCGCCACGTCAAGGCGCGTGGGCATTTCTATGGCTCTCGGGCTGCATTGTCGAAGCGTTTGAAGGTGCTTTTCTGAATCCGATGGACCACTTTGATTTGATGCTGTTTTCTCCTGCCAGTTCAGAACGAGCGGGTAAGAGAACACCCTGGCCTTGATGGAGGGAGGGAGATTTGGGTCTGAAATGCGCTTTCTGTGTAACAATGAGCTGGGGGCCAGCGAGGTGGCCCCGGCTGTGGGTACTCACCTCTCCTAAGAGAGGCCGTCTGTTTGCAGTGACACGCAGGGGCCCCGAGGGGAAACGGCTGTGGCGGTGGAAGGCCTTAATGAGCAGGCGTAAGGGCTGATCCCCAGCGAGCCGGCGCTGCCTCTGAAGCCACTGCCACCACCAGCGGCAGAGGGAACAGACGGGCCCCTTCTGCACCCCCGCGGCTCAGGCCTCTCCGTGCTCCAGCTCGGGAGAGACCCAGACGGCTGCGATGGAGGCGGGAGCCCCGCGCTGCCGGCACCGTGCGAGGCTCGGGCCCCTTGGGCTGGCCCTGCTGGCCCTGGCCAGTGCCGTGGGCCCCAGCCAGGCCAGCAGTTTCACAGGTGAGGGGCTCGGGCGATTCCCGAGCTGCGGGGGGCTCCCCGGGACAGCACGGCTGCTCTGGAGGTGGTGCTTGCTCCTTCTTGGCCAAACTTACCAGCAGCCGCGGCCGAGCGGAGTGCGGCTCGGAGCACCGTGAGCTCTCAGAGGGAGATGGGGCTGCTCCGGGGTGCGCGTGCTGGGAGCCACGGGTGAGGGAGGCCTGGGTGGAAGCGCGGCTCTGCACCCGCGCTGGTGATGCGAGCTCTGGGAGGCTCAGATGGTGGATGCCCCGAGCCTGGGGGTGCTGGAGCCCTCCGTTTACGGACCCCGCGCCGTGGGGACCGGCCCAGGTCACGCCGCCCTCCAAGGGCAGAATTCAGAGCAGGGCGGCCCCTGGCCTGTGGACGCCTTGCCTGGAGCTTCTTTCTCCCTCCCAGGGCAGGACGCAGGGAGTGGGGAAGGGCTTGGGGCCTGGATATCCATCTTCCCTGCTCCCTGGACGAGCGGCCCTGGGCTTTTCCAGGCGCGGCGGGTAGAACGGGGTGAGAATGGCCGAGGGGAGTTGAATGGCCAGCGAGGGCCCCGTCCACAGGCTTTGGGCGGCGCAGGGTGAAAAAAGCAGCTGTTCCAAACCACAGTGCGTTCGGAAGCCCCAGATTTCAGGGAATGGAGATGGCAAATCTCTTTGTAATCATGTCCCTGGAAAATCTGTCTGACTGTTGGGAATTTAAACAGAACCATTCTGTTACTAAAATGAACTTCATTTTGTGCTAGTTGAAGAGCCTTTTCATCCACAAGCAGGACTGTGATTTAATGGTGAATTTTTAAACTTGGTTTTCCCCTTGGAATGGGTAACGCGGAAACTACCAGCACAAAGGTACAACTGTGATGCTGCAAGGCCAGAGGGGTCTTAAGGGAGCTGTGTGCCCCCTTTGTGCCCATGAGGAGACGGGGGCAGAGGCCCTCTGGTTCGTCAGGGCTGCACAGCTCTGTGCTCTTAGCTCTGAGGACTGCAGGGTCCACACTGGGTTCTCCCTCGGTGCCAGGTGTGAGTTCATAGACTCTGTCTGCACCCCAGGGGACAGCCACTACTCCACAAATGACAGGACGGGGCGCAGAGAGGGCCCAGAACGCGCTCAGGCCAAGCCGGTGGGCACGCTGGCCCGGCCGCCCCCGGGCCACCCTCGCGCCGAAGCTTTCCGGCCTTCAGGACCGGAGCGCAGGAGCCCCAGCTCTCACTCTCAGGGCTCTTGAAGGGTTTGGGAGGCAGGTGCTGTCCAGAGGCATCCACTCCGGGCTCTGCCAAGAAGCCAGGTCTGGAGATGAGAGGAGACCTTGGGTTGGATGTGAAAACAAATGGGACAGACGCCAGGCAGAGTTCCACAGGAGATGGGCGTGGGTGTGCATGGGTGTGTGTGCACGCATGGGTGCGTGTGCCTGTGTGTGCACGTGTGTGGGCTGTGCACACCCGTGTGTGCACGTATGCGTGTGTGTGCACGCATGGGTGCGTGTGCCTGTGTGTGCACGCATGGGTGTGCATGCATGAGTGTGTGTGTACGTGAGCGTGCACACGCGCTCGTGTGTGACTGGAGGAGGGCCCTGCTAACGATCCGATGGAAACTTGGCAAGCCTTGGGAGCTCTCTAGCGACAAGGAGCCGCAACCTCCCTGAGGTGCTGGGTAAGAGGCAGAATGGAACAATCTAGACCCGCCTGGCTAAGTTCCCGATGCCGAGCCCACGGGCGTTTTCTTGTGCGACATGATCACGACGCTGAGGACCGCGCTCACTGTGGCCGCTCCCTCCCCCAGTTCACGCTTAAGCCCTTTCTCCCCCCACCCCATGAGGAGGGATCCCCCTTCCTTCCAGCGCTGACTGTACCGACGCCAGCTGCACCCCGTTCCCCGAGCCCCCGGCTCCCGCAGTGGTGTCGGGTCAGCGGCCCCAGGGCAGGCCCTTCGCCATCACGCGGCTCCTGGAGCGGCCTCCCTGGCCCTCGCCTGTAGGCCGGGTGCTGCCGTCTGGGCTTCTGCTTCCCTCCAGGCGTCTGCACCTGTCGGTGGGCGGGGCGGGGCAGGAGGGCTGCGTGGTGAGGTGAGGGCAGGTGCCGCTGTGCACACTGGTAGTTATTTCTGCTGCCGTCTCTGGGCTCCTCCCGTGGAAATCCAGCTGCTCATAGAGGAGCCTAAATGCTCGTAGCAAACCCCTGCCGATTGGACGCACAGGCTTTGAGTACCTCAAAATGCAAAACACACCCAAGCCATTCGTCCCTCCCACACTGGGAGCCTCT
>PVKH010046435.1:0-10395 GCA_004027955.1 Chaetophractus vellerosus | reverse complement strand
TCCCTCACCAAAGTCCATTGCCACGTGTTGGAGCAAGACAGCTGCCAACGTTTGCCAGGGTTCCGGCTTTTTGGGTTCCTCTCTTCCCAGGGCTGCGTTTCTCTCCGGTCTTAGTGCTTCTTCCACAAGGTCAGCTGTAGACTATCAGGAGAATGGTTCACTTCTCTTCTCCTGGGGCATTCTCTCCAACATTGGAACTGCTTCTCAAAAATCTGCTTCTCAAATCTGCTCCCTCTGTCCTTTTATATTCGATTCCCCCACCCACCAAGGGGTGGGGCTCAACGCCCTACTGACGGTGGCCCAGTCAACACCCTAATCATAACTTAATCATGCCCAAATTAGCAGATCAGTTTACAAGCATGATTCAATATCAATTTTTGGAATTCATAAATACATCAAACGGTTACAGCATCTGAGAATAGGCTGCATTTATCATGTTCCTCTAATACTTAACCCTTCATTACATTTCGTGAGGACAAGGGCATTTGCTTATGTAACCTCCTTAATTACAGCTATCAAATTCAAGAAATTGAACATTGATATAAAGCGTACAGCCCATATTCCAATGTTGTTGTTTTTTTTCCAGAAAAATAGCAGCTATGTGTGGCAGGGGAAGCATAGAGAGATTGAGAGGTGATGCGTTTTGCTTGTTTTTTATTATTTTTATTATTGGAATAATGAAAGTGCTCTAAGAACAACTGATGAAGTGATGAATGCACAAATATGTGATTACACCAAATACCATTGATTGTACACTTTGGATGGATTTATGCTTTATCAATATGTATCAATAAAATGGATTTGTTAAAAAAAAAAGAACATCCTTTTGGACATTTTCTCTTCCATTATTAGCTCCAGTCCAGGAGATAGGGTGGGTTCGGTTCCCGACCACAATAAAGTGAATATGGCAATAAAGAGAGTCACAAGAATTTTTTGGTTTACCAGACATATGTAAAAATTATGCTTACACTATACGTTAGTCTACTAATTGTGCAATAGCACTGTCTAAAAACAATGCACAAACCTTAATGTGTCACGGTGACATGAAGTGAGCGTGTGCTGTTGGAAAATGGCACCAATAGCCTTGCTGGACACAGGGTTGTCACAAACCTTCAATTTGTAAAAAACACATTATCTGCAAAGCACATTGAGCGAAGGGCAATGATATAAAGCGCAACGAGATGGGGTATGCCTGTATTGCGTTTAATTGCCCTTTTCTCTTTAGTTACTTTCTTTTTAAATTATGGTAACATATATACTGCCCACTTTCCCATCTCAACCACTCCTAAGCATATGATTCAGAGGGATCAATCACATTTGCAATACCGTGCCACCATCACCACCACCCGTGACCAAAACTGGCTCATAGGTTTTTGCTGCCAAAGGCTAACTTTATTGAATCCTCCCAATTGCTGGCACTTCAAAGGATTTAGGGAACTTGCTCCAAATAGCAGTTCTATTGCTGTCTTTGGGGAACCTGGTAGATCCCAGGGGAAACTCTTGGAGAAAGATTGCAATGCTTGAGGTCTTTCAAGGGAACAAATAGTTCAAATATGCTGACCCTGAATTTATGGCAAGGGAACTTGATTGTGACTTGGATTTTGCCATTGGGGGAAGACTCTGGGCCATGTGCAAAGCCTCCCGTCCACTCCCAGTGGGCCAGCTCCCAACAACGACACATGTGGAATCTTCCTCCACCCATTTCCTGGTTCTCCACTCCTCTGGGCCTCACGATCTTCTAACCTATAGGCATGTTATTGCTGAGAATAGAAATTATAATCAACTCATGGGGATTCAGAGACTTGAGATCAAGACAGCTGGTTTCTCCTGAGGCAGAGCAACTAATGGAACAATCTTGATAAGAACTTTAATAAGAATAGTCAGGAGACCTTTCATGGAGCTGAGATTAGCTCACAAGAAGACTTTATGAAAACAAAGCATAGGGCTTTTGATTTTTAAGAATTCAACAGAGGGGTTTTGTAAAGAGAGAGAATCACCTTTATTGAGGCTTGAATCTGTGGTTTGAAAGAGCAAGTGGAACAAACATCTCACAAAACAGTCAAGATAGAGAGCCAGTGAGAAATGATTAGGGGGAAATGAGAGCTGGCAGGACCAGGCATCTCATGTGGATGGTAGGAGCCTGGGATGAAAAAAAGGCAATCAATGGATAAGGAATAACTAAGGAATTTCAAGAAGACGCCCTTGCTGAAGAAAGACTTGACTCTTCCTAGTGAATGGTTTCACTGAGTCCCAAGCATTCTGAATAAAAGAGACACATGTTTAGGCACATTCTTGTGAATTTCCTGATAACTCCTATCAGCATCCAGAAAATTTTTAAGAAGCATGTTAAATACAAGAGAAGAATGAGATTAGCATTAGACTTCTCATCTATTACATGGGAAGATCGGCGATAATAATTAAGGAAAAAAAGACTCTTGTCCAAGGAAATTATATTGGGATGAATGGAATTTATGTTCCAGATTGAAATGTAGTCATTTTGGACATGGAGGGCCTCAGAAAGTATATCTGTAAATACTATCTGGGGACAACATGAAGAAAATACTTTAATCAAGCTAGAGAAGGTGAAGAGTTCGGAACCCACTATGAGCAATACATCTTGCACTACAGATGGCATTAAATAGATTAAATAATGTCTGGAAAGTAAGCTTCTACTGTTAAGTAAGGATTCTTGAGGCAAAACATTCATTCCAGAAGAAAAAGCATGAAAATACTAAATATTCCAACCAAATCTAGGAGTTGGGGCTTTATGTGGGTGTGTGTGGTGGTGGGAAGGAGACTTTATGACAACACTTGAAGTTAACAGATGAACAATGAAGAGAAAGGCTGTCTAAAAAAAATAAGAAGCAGGCATGGCAATATTAGCATCAGATTAGGCTGAATTCAAGCTCAAGAGCTATAAATACTACAAAGAGCCATATTTGTCCACATTGAAGTTGTAAAAAGAAATGTTAATAATAGGGTGATATTTGAGCAAAAATACAACTAAACAAACCAGTGATAGTAAGGAATAATAATAAATGAATATTCTTCCATCTATGGTAATATATATATATATGCTAAGTGAAAGAAACTAGAAAAAAGTACTACATATTGTTTGACTCTATATAAAATGTAGTGCAGATAAATTTATAAAGACGGAAATAGAGTAGCTGTTATGTATGGCAAGGGAAGAATAGAGGGATTCAGAGGTGACTACAAAGGGATAAGGGGTTTTTCTTCTTGGAGTAATGAAAATGCTCTAATATTTATTGCAGTGACTAATATACAATTCTATGATTATACCAAAAGCCACTGATTGTACACTTTAGCTGGATTGTGTGGTTTGTGAATATATTTCAATAAAATTGATAGAATACACAAATATATATAGAGAGAGCAACATAATAGCCAAATATCTAAAGTAAAACTTATAGAAATACAGAGATAAATTCGTGTTTATAAATAGAGATTTACCATTGAGAAAGATATTAAGCCTAGTTTCTCAGCTGAGCTTTATATAATCTTCTAACACTTGAATCCCACATTAAAAAAAAATGATTCCAAGTTCTAGTTCTGTGTAAGATGGAGTAATTGCACTGTGCCTTGTCTCTGACACTGAATGCAGTTATAATATCTGGACAGAATGGTTGAAGAAACTTATCCATCTGTATAATGTCTACAAGAAGCTCTCTTTAAATAACATAGGTAGGTTAAAAGTAAATCTTGATGATATTAATCAAAAGAAAACTGGAGTGGTTATATTGATGTTTTAGTTTCCTAGGCTGAAATACCATGAAATAGTTCAGCTTAAACCATGGGTTTAGCTTATGGTTTTGAGACTGGGAAAATGTCCAAATCAAGGCATTGTCAAGACATTGTCCTTTCCCTGAAGACTGTAGCATTCTGGGGCTGGCTGCTGGTGATCCTTGGTCCTTAGCTTGTCACATGGCAAGGCACATGGTTGCATTTCCTGGTCTCTCCCTTCTTTTCTGGGTTTCATTGATTTCAGCTTCTTGCTTCTGTGGCCTTCTTTCTATTTATATGAATTTCTTTCTCTTATAAAAGACATCAGTAAGATGATCAAGACTCACCCTGGGCCACATCTTAACTGAAGTAACCTCATCAGAAGATCCTACTTACAATGGGTTCACGCCCACAGGAATGGATTAATTAAGAACATGTTTTTCTGGGGTACATATAGCTCAAAAGCACCACAATCAATATCACACAAAATAGACTTCATAGCAAAGAAAATTACTAGGGACAAAAAGGGACATAAGAACACCCCACTCAACTATAGCATACTCTTTTCAAGTGCACACCAAATAAACCATGTTCTAGTTTACTAAGCTGGTCAAACAGATATCATGAAATGCATTGGCTTTAACAATGAGAATTTATTAATTTACAAGTTTACAGGTTTGAGGCTGAGAAAAATGTACAAATCAGGGCATCATCAGGTGATGTGTTCTCCCCAAAGACTGGCAGCTGGTGGTCCTAGACTCCTCTGTCACATGGCAAGGCACATGGTGGCGTCTGCTGGTCTCTCCCTTCTGTTTCAGGTTTTGTTGCTTTCAGCTTCTTGATTCAACGGATTTCTCTCTCTTTGTATAATTTCTTTCTCTTACAATGGACTTCAGTAAGAGGATTAAGACCCACCCTGAATGAGGTGGGTCACATCTTAAGAGCCTGCTCACCAAAAGATCCTGCTTACATTGGGTCCATACCCACAAGCATGGAATAACTTTAAAAACATACTTTTCTGGGGTCCATCTAGCTTCCAACCACCACAGGCCATATTCTGGGTTATAGAACTAACAACATGTTTAAAAGAATCGAAATCATACAAACTATGTACTCTCACCATCATAGAATTAAACCAGAAATCAGTGACAGAAAGATAAGAAAATCTCCAAAGACTTGGAAATTAAACACATTTCTAAATAATCCATGGGTCAAAAGGGAAGTCTCAAGGGGAGTTAGAAAATATTTTGAAATGAAATATAATGAAAATACAACAAATCCAATAAAGCAGTGCTTAAAGGGAAATGTATAGTATTAAATAATTATATTAGAAATGAAGAAAGTTCTCAAATCATTCATCTAGACTCTCAGCTTTAGAAACTAGAAAAAGAAGAGCAAAATAATCCCTAAAACGCAGGCAGAACACGTATAGGATCTGTATGCTGAAAACTACAGAATGCCGATGAAAGACATCAACCCTAAATAAACGGAGAGACTTACTGGGTTAATGGGTTGGAAGACTCAGGGTAGAAAACATGGTCATTGTCCCCACAGTGATCTATAGATTGAATTGCAATTCCAGTCGAAATACCAGCACAATGTTTTATAGATATAGACAAGCTGGTTCTAAAATGTATCTGGAAAAGCCAAGGAACTAGAATAGCTAAAACTATTTTGAAAAAGAATAAAATGGAGGAATTATACCACTCGATATTTTGGCTGACAGTTTATTTCTACAAAGGATGACCATTCCAACATCCTTAAAAATGGTGTTATATTCTAAAGCCCTCTCCTGGCTACCCCACTTAAAACCTTCCTTTCCCAATCCCGGTTTAGTATTTCCACTGAGCATTTAATATCCTCTGATCTCCATTATCTTTATTTATTTTCTTCACTGTAGTCTCCACCACTAGAATGTTAGCTCCACAAGGACACAGTTTCCTTCTTTTTTGTTTACTGCTGGGTGCCCAGTGCCTGACACACCAGGCACACTTTGAGTTAATGGGTTAATTAAATGTCTACAAAATATGGTGTGATGTCATCTTCATTCACTTTTTTCACTGCATAAATAGTGCCTCCTTTGAAAGCAATGCATAGGTTACATCTTCTCGCTTCCCAAGAATCCCAGTGCTTGTATGATGATTGCCAGGAAAGTGAAGCCATTTCTAAATTACACAAGTTAGTTATAGCAGGCATAGAGCATATGGTTGTATTTTAAAAGCAGTTTTATTGAGATGTATTCACATATGATACAATCTGTCCAAGGTGTACAATCAATGGCCCTTAGTATAATCACAGAGCTGTGCATTCATCACCAAAATCAATTTTAGAACATTTAATTACTCCAAAAAGAAAAACATCATACCCCTTAGCAGTCACTTCTCAATCCCTCTATCCTTCCTCAGCCCTACATAATCTCTAAAGATTTATTTATGGTTAAAGAATATTGAAATAGCACTAACTGTAGTCCATAGTTTTGCATTAGGTGTGTTTTTTCCTGTATACCCCCCTATTATTAACACTTTATAATAGTGATGTACATTTGTTATAGTTCATGAAAGAACATTCTTATCTTTGTCTTATTCACCACAGACATCATCAACCACAGGCTTCTCATGACATACATAACCTTAAATTTCCCCTTTCAAAATCATTCACACACTTAAGTCTTCACTGTTCCGGTAATCTGCTACCATCACCTCTATCCATTTCCAAACATTTACAATCAACCTACACAGAAATTCTGTAGAAATTAAGCATCAAGTCCCCATTCTCTGCCCTTTTTATTTCTCCTCATAAACCATATTCTAGAGTCTAACTCTGTGAGTTTGCTTATTATTATTAGTTCATATCAATGAGATCATACGATGTTTGTCCTTTTGTGTCTGGCTTATTTCACTCAACATAATGTCCTCCAGGCTCATCCATGCTATCACATGCATCAGGACTTCATTCCTTTATACAGCTGAATAATATTCCATCGTATGTATATACCACATTTTGCTTATCCATTCATCAGTTGATGGACACTTGGGTTACTTCTATCTTTTGGCAATTTTGAATCATGAGCTATGAACATCATTGTTCAAATATCTGTTCATATCCCTGCTTTCAGTTCTTTATATACACCTAGTACTGGGAATGTTGGATCATATGGCAATTCTATACTTAGTTTCCTGAGGAACCACCAAACTATCTTCCACAGTTGCTGCACCAATTTATTTTCCCACCAGCAGTGGTCATTCTAGTAGGTGTGAAATGATATCTCATTTTGGTTTTGATCTGTATTTCCTTGATAGCTAATGATGTTGAAAATCTTTTTATGTACTTTTTAGGCATTTGTATTTCCTTTTTGGAGAAATGTCTATTCAAGTCTTTTACCCATTATTAAATTGGGTTGTTTGACTTTTTATTGTTGAGTTGTAGGGTATCTTTATATATTCTGGATATTAAACCCTTATTGGATATGTGGTTTCCAAATATTTTCCCTCATAGAGGCTGCCTTTTCACTTTCTTGACAAAGTCCTTTGAAGTACAGAAGTTTTTTATTTTGAGGACATCCCATTTATCTATTTTTTTCTCTCATTGCTTGTGCTTTGGGTATAAAGTCTGAGAAACCATTTTCTACCACAACATGTTGAAGATGTGTTCCCACATTTTTTCCCCAGGATTTTCATGCTCCTGGTTCTTCTGTTTAGGTCTCTGATGCATTTTTTTTTAAAGCTGACATTTTTTCTTATTTATTTATTTATTTATTTATTTGTTTGTTTGTTTGTTTGTTTATTACCCCACTTGCTGCTTGTGCTCGCTGTCTTCTCTCTGTGTACATTCACTGCACATTTCTTCTGTGTCTGCTTGTCTCTCTTTGTTGCATCATCTTGCTGTACCAGCTCTCCATGAGCACAGGCCGTCAGCTCTCCACGGGCATGGGCTGTCAGCTCTCCATGGACGTGGGCCAGCTTGCCCTCACCAGGAGGCCCTGGGAACCGAACTCAGGGCCTCCCATATGGTAGACAGGAGCCCAATTGCTTGAGCCATATCCGCTTCCCTCTGATCTATTTTTGGTTAATTTTTGTATAAGGTGTGAGGTAGGGGTTCTTTTTCATTCTTTTGGATATGGATATCCAGTTTTCCCAGCTCCATTTCTTGAAGAGACTATTCCATCCCAGTTGGGTTGACTTGACAGTCTTGTCAAATATCAATTGACCATAGATGTAAGGGTCTATTTCTGAACTCTCAATTCTATTCCATTTATACCACTCAACTTTAAAACTAGTTATATACCTACAGTAATTCAGACAGTGCATATTGGTGACGGGCAGACGTAGAGAACAATGGAACAGAACACCCACACAAATATGGCCAATTGACTTTTTCCCCCAATGTCAGGCTTTATTTAGTAGACTTTGTAAAATGGCATGGTAATCAGTATTCAGGGCTTCCATTGCTGCCAACTGAAGAAAAGAGAATGTGTTAGACATGGTCATACATGACTCACATGTATCACATGGTAATATAATCTTTGCAAGGAGACTGGAAAATCCCCACAAACAGAAGAAAAAATTTAAAATGTGGATGTTAGACACCCAAACAAACAAATGGATTCACCTGAAAAAATTGGATATGTTATATATATGTATGTGTATGTTTCATGAACCTCAAGAACTGATACCACAGATATATCAAAGAACAATATTATGGCACAATTGATTTATAAGTAAAAATTCTAGTACCTGTGTAGGTGAGAATAAGAGTGGCAAAAATGAGGCCCATTGACTCTAGAAGATAAAATCCTCAAGGCCATCATATGGTAGCCAACCTCTAATGTTTCCCACAAGTGTTTATTCCTTGTGTAGTATTCTCCCACCGTGAATCACAGCTGGCTTGTGTGTTTAGTGGCATGCGGGTAGTGGTGTGTGGCTTCTGAGGCTAGGTATAAAAGATGCTGCAGTTTCCAGCTTCTCTCTTGGACCAGTTGCTCTAGAAGAAGCCAACTGCTATTTCTTGAGGACACTCAAGCAGCCTTGGGGAGGGTCCCGTTGGGAAGCTGATACTTTAGTTCCAGCCAAGCCTCCAGATGACTGCAGCCTGGCTAACATCTCTCTCCCTTTTTAAAACAACCTTATTGAAATATAATTTATTTACCATAGCATTCACTCATCTCCAGTACACAGTGCCATGATTTCTTGTATTTTTACTGAGTCATAACTCACCATCACCACAACCAAATTTTAGAACATGTCCATCAAGCCAACAAGAAACCTTGTGGCCATTTGCAGTCACTCCTGTCCACACCCTCAGCCCCAGGCAATCGCAAAAATACTTTTTCACTTTGCCCTTTCTGGAAATATCCTAAATGAAATCATACAATATGTGGTCTTTGGTGTCTGGCTTCTTTTATTTCGCATCCAGCTGACATCATGAGAGAACCTGAACCAGAATCTCCCAACTAAACCACTCCTGAATTACTGATCCACAGACACTGTGGGATAATAAATGTTACTTTCTGCAACTAAATTTTGGGGAAATTTGTTACACAGAAATAGATAACTAATACACATGGGTTCCTGAGCAATGCTAGGAAGCCAAGTCCCTGGGACATTCAATGTGCCATCAAACCCAATTTCAAGGTGCAAAATTCGTTACTATTACAACTTGTGAACATGATAATTTATACCTTGCATTTGTATTCGCATGTTTTGTTAATGGCCTGAAACTGTCAGTTTTTCTAATTTTAAAAAGTAAGCCATTTCCAGATTTGAAGTAAGAATCCCCAATTTATTTTTAAAGGTGAGATGAACAAGGAAGAAATCAAACTGTGGACAGTCAAAATCCAGACCGGTGGTCCTCATGGACTACTAGAGTAACTTAGCATGTTAGTCTGGGATGAGCTTTGGCTGATGGATCCATTTTATTCCACACCCACTCCCAACCTCATCCACCTCCTCCTTAACCTTTGGCACCCACTAATCTGTTCTCCAGTTCTATTATTTTTTCACTTCATGAATGTTATAGACATGGAATCATACAGCATGTAACCTCTGGAATTGGCTCTTTTCACTCCACGTAATTTCCATCATCCAAGTGGTTGTGTGTATCAACAGTCCGTTCCTTTTTATGGCTGAGTACACCCCTGATGTGGATGTAGCACAGTTTGTTTAGCCATTCTCCTGCCAAGGACAGTTGAATTGCTTCTAGTTTGGGGCTATTCTTAACAAAGCTGCTACAAACATCTATGTATGGGTCTTTTATGTGTGTGTGAATATAAGTTTTCATGTCTCTGAAATAATACTCATGAGTTCAAAGGCTGGGTCATATGGGAGATGCACTCTTAGTTTTATAAGAAACAGCCAAACTATTTTCCAGAGAGGCTGGATCGTTTTCCATTCCCACCAGCAATATAGGAGTGACCCAGTTTCTCTGCCTCCTTGCCAAAATTCTAATTTTTAGATTTACTTTTTATTTTTCTTTTAGTCATTCTGATAAGCGTGCAGTCATATTTCATTGTGGTTTTAATTTGCATTTCCCTGATGGCTAGTATTGAACATCTTTTTTATGTGCTTATTTGTCATCCATATATTCTTTTGGATGATTGTCTGTTCATGTCTTTTGCCTATTTTCTAATTGATTGCTTCATGTTTTTTATTGTTG
>PVKH010046434.1:0-10379 GCA_004027955.1 Chaetophractus vellerosus | reverse complement strand
AAATTGGTTTAAGTAAATGAAAAGCTGTTGAGATGTGAGAGCGATGGTGTTTGAGGGGAAAAAATATGGTGACTTCCTGTACAAGGTCTGGCTTTCCATGCTTTCCAAGCTCAGGTAATTACATACCTAAGAAACACACAAAAACTCTTAAGACTGGGAGCTCTTTCATTTGATGGATTTATTTTATCATGAGATACATATTTGTAACAACCACACTTTAAGCCTTTCACCATATATGAGGAGTGGTAGCTTGGTAAGGGGGGAAAATGCTGGACTTAGACTCACATGACCTGACTTTGAGTCCTGTTTCTCTCTATACTCACCTTGGGCAGGTCACTTAACCTGAGCCTCCAGTGTCCTGAACTTTAAACTGAAAATATGTAAACCTACGTTCCCTTTCTCACATGTAATTGTTAGTATTACCAGAACTAATACAAATGAAAGCATTTGTTTTATGTATACGTAAGTATATTCTCCACAAGTTATATTTTTAAGATACTTTTCACTTGATCCACTAGGATAATAAGGAAAATATTAAGTAAAGCTACAGGTAGTTTTTATTCTTAAATTATTAGAGAAGTTATAGGTTTACAGAAATATCATGCAGAAATTACAGTAGTCCCATAAACTGCCCCCCCATTTTCCCCTACTAGCACTCTGCATTAGTTTGGTACTCTTGTTACAATTGATGAAACAATATTATTATAATTATACTCTTATAATGTAGTCTACAGTTTACATTAGGGTTCTCTGTTCATGTTGTACAGTTCTGTTTGTTTTTTAAATTTATTCTGGTGACTAATATACAACCTAAAATTTCCCAAAGTCAGTGTTAACTACATTTCAGTGTTGTGCCACCATTACCACCATCCATTACCAAAACTTTTCCCCTAACTGAAATTCTATACCAATTAAGCACTAACTTCCCGTACCCTACCCTCACCCCAACCCCTGAAAACCTGTATTCTGGTTTCTGACGCTGAATTTGCTAATTCTCATTATTTCATATCAGTGAGATCATTCAATATTTTTCCCATTGTGTCTGGCTTATTTTACTCAAGATAATGTCTTCAAGGTACATCCATGTTATTGCATGCATCAGAACTTCAGTCCTTTTTATGCCTGAGTAATACTCCATCGTATGTATATAACATAGTTTGTTTATTCATTCACCAGTTGTTGGACGCTTGGGTTGTTTCCATCTTTTGGCAATTGTGAATAATGCCACTCTAAACATGAGTGTGCAAATATCTGTTTGAGTCCCTACTTTCAATTTTTATGGGCATATACTTAGGAGTAGGATTGCCATATCACATGATAATTCTATTCGTCACTTTTACAGATTCTGCTTTTCATTTTTACTATTTCTACTTAAATGGTAAAAATATATTTATACTTAAATATGTTGGCTTTATGGAATAATTGATAATTGTTGTATAATCTTGAAGAAGCTTTTAAGAATTTACATTTCTTTCTGATAGTAGAACTGAAGGCCGTATTGAGCATGTTGCAGAGAGACTCTTATTAAACAATTACAAAATTACAAGGAAGGGTTCTAACATCATAAAATCTGACCTCACACATTTTTCTGTATTTCCCTTTATGAGTTGTTCCATCTGAAAATTGTGGTTATGTGACATACGTACTTTATAGGAATATTACAGTCCACATTTTTTAAGAATAATTGATTTACTACTACTTTATCTACTTTCTGAGCTTGGAGGGGAGTGTGATCCTATCCAGCATCTATGCAACTGAAGACATTATTTTCTTATTGAGCAAGCTTGCTATGGCCTCCCTGATCCGTGGAAACGAGCTGGAGTTGGCAGTCAGTGTGGGCACGGTACTGGGAGGGTCTGCAGCTCCAGCAACCCACTATGCCCTAGAGCTACTGGCAAGAAAATGCATGATGATTCCAATATGGTAAGAGTTTTTTAATTCAAGAATCATTTTGTAGTGATGGAATGCATTTTAAAACATTGGCAAGGGCATTGGTTAAGATACATGTTGGTAGAATGTAGGCTCTCTTTTTGTTTTTTTTTTAATAAAAGATAAGGTTGTGAAAGGTAACAGTGATCTGAGAATGAAGTAGTGATGATACCTACCATGGCTGTGTAATGAATGTATCATGACCCATTCTGCAGTAGCGGTTATAATTCCACAATGTTTCAGGCAAATAAAGCATCATGCGACAGTAAAGGTGCACTTCTTAAGATCATCAGGGTCACACATCCCCATTTTTCTTGGGGTCTCGTTTTTTGAAGTTCTGCATATACACCCCTATTCTTGTCAGATGTGTGTCTTAGTTTAAGGTTTGGAAAATAAAGTCACTTTACTAATGGGGAATACTAACAAAGATGATTTGACTGGAGGCTTCAAGCAGCTGTCTCCCTAAAATCTGGCAATGTTCCAAGAGACAGACACTGGAAAGTCACTGGGGCCACATGGAAATCCAAATCAAACCAATCCTACCTCAAATTGCAGAGCCCTATTCTTAGAACAGACAACCCTTTCTTTGGAAGGCACTTTTAAGAAAGATATACCACTATCATTCAATAAATGTTTGCTGGATAAAGATGACTTTAGACTTGTATCTCCTCATTCCCCCAAATCCTTAGGACCTCAAGATGTTTCTAAATGAATTTGTTGATCAGGACTCTGGTCTCTGCCCAACACACCCCATATGCATATCTACTCCATGTATTCACACACGCAGAGCTGTACAGATGACTGTAACTATTGAACACTCCAAGTGACATTTATGTACTGCTTACTGTTTTAAGCACTTTACGTGTGATAAAATCTCCCAGGTTCCTGTGAGGTAGGTACTGATTTGACTAAGATCTCAGTAAGTGGCGGAGCCAAGGGTCAGCCCTAAGTAAACTGGCTCCATAGTCTGCATCCTTGGCTGACACCTCCTTGTCTGGAGAAGACCAGCGCCTTCAACTCCCCTGACATGTCTGGATCTGGGGGCTTCAGAGTGAATCTGGAATTTCAGAGCTGTTACAATTTTTGCCTGTATCTTACAAGATACAAGAGCCCCCTGGCCACCCTAAAGGGAACGACACCACTCTCACTCTTAGATTCAGATGTATTTGATGTTTGCCTGAGACTACCCGTTATCCCTCTGTCAAAGACGGTAGTAGTCAATTACATAATTATCATAACTTGCCTTAGACCCACCCCAAGTCATGAGGTTTAACTCAGCTGGTTTTTCACGAAGGTGACTGACTGCAGGCTAAAAGCTAACCTCTCATCTAAATGAAAGGGGATTCATGAAAAAGAATGAAGGTAAACAACAGCAAAACAGAAATAAATATTCAGCAAGTATGTTTTAAAATCTTTCAACCGACTAAAAGGCTTACTTTTAATATCCAACAGACTTCTAAATCCTTGTAACTATCCCCCAAGAAACCTTCCTTAACACTTCCAAAGAAGTGTATCCCAGAAACCAGGGTAAAGTGCAAATTCTGAATGTGTCTCTTTCCAGGAGAAATCAGTAATCCTAGTGGCTATTAATAGGGCTTCATGGTTTTTTTTTATTTATTTATGATAGCTTCATTATTTCAAAGGAATGTTCATATTATAAATCAAGATTGCTTCACTTATTTTACATTTACTGGTAAAAGTTTGCTTCTTTTTGGTATTCATTGCAATTTCAATATTTTCTTTTTAGCTTTCCATCTGTTGGATACAGGTATTGCTTTATAAAAATATTTAAGTAAGAATTCATATTCTATTTTATTTTATTACTGGAATGCCACCCCTAAGAAATGTTTATTTTTTATTTATTGTTTTACAGAATGTCAATTCAATTACATAATTTATAGCACATGAAGCCTAACTAAAAAGTAATGAAAACAGTTACTATAACCTAGGTACAAAATCAATCTCATGGTTTTATTCTTGAAATTTGTATAATAAATGAACTGTGGCTTTCCACAATACCAAATTATATATTGGTATAGATAGAAAGAGAGACAGAGAGAGAAAGAGAGAGATTTCTCCCTTGGTGTACTCAATTTTCAATAACATTGAATAAAATTACCTAACCTTGTTATAAGTTTCACTACACCAAGATATAATTCTACGGTAAGCAAGTCAATTTTTTTCTGTAGTTCAAAAAAGTTAGAATAGACCTTTTAGCACAGCTATTTTACGCATGGTAAAAGCAAGTAATAATTTCTGTATTTCCATGGACATTATTTAAATTTGCTATTAATTTGTGGTATCAGAAAACAGGTAAAGTCATTCATATTCTTCAGCAAGAATAGATAAGCTACTCTATTATGAAACTTTGAAAACATTGAAAGATTTTCCTGCCCAATGACAACAAAAAACATGGCAGTTTTGGAAAACCTTAAGGCTAATTATAAAATGGCTAGTGGAAAGTAACATGAAAAATTACCATGAATTTTCAATGTAAGAAATTTAGTAGAAGAATGTTGAATTATTAAATTTGTTGACACTTCACTAAAGTTCTTTTATTCTGAAAACCTAAAGTAAGCCTAATTATGCATCTTACTGTCCCAATAGTATGTGAAGGATGTGTATGTATGTGTGTGTGTGTTTTAAATAACATTTTGGATTGACACCAGAGGTTTCATATTATCTCTACTCCTGTTCTACACCCACTATATTCTTCATAAAGCAGCTCAATTTTTTTCAAGATAATTTATTCAACTAAAAGCATAGTGATGAAGGTAGATTTTACTGAAGGTTTCTCAGGAAGGTGAAGGAGGGTTTTACTCTCAGAGTCCATGGCAAACAGTTTCATCAATTCCCACTTGAAATATCTGCTATCCTAAAGTCATACTGAGAGCCTATATATCAATTTCTTAAAAACTGAATAATAATAATTAGCCATTGAAAGCTAGGTTTTCCCCTGGTCATGATGTAGGCATCCAAAAACTCCCCACCTAGTGATTTGAAAAGAAGAATTTATACAAAAATTTTTAATGTAAGCCTGCTAATTCCATACCATTTTATATTTTTGAAAGCCTTCAATGATTTATGCACTGATTGAATCTTGAAAGACTAAATCAGAAAACTTCATTTCTATCTTGGTTTTCCACCTAAAATTTAAGATACACATGTTTTAGTTTGCTAAAGACCGCCAGGCAACATACCAGAAATGGGTTGGCTTTTACAATGGGGAGTTATTAACTTATAAGCTTTCAGTTCTGAGGCTGTGAAAGTGTCCCGATGGAGGCATCGTCAGGAGACGCTTTCTCCTGGAGCTGCAGCTGTGGGTGACCGGGCACATAGTGGCATCTGCTCGTCTCCCCTCCTCCAGGCTCCGTGGCTTCCAGCTTCTGGCTTCAGTGGCCTCGTCTCAGCTTCTGTGTTCTGTTGATTTCAGCCTTTAGTTCTCAGGGCCTCCTCTCTTAGCTTCTGGGCGTTTCTCTCTGTTTCTGCGGCCTCCTCTCTGCCGCTTATGAAGGACTCCACCAAGAGGAACAAGACCCACTCTGGGCTATGCCCCACTGGAGCAATCCAATAAAATGGTCCTCAGCTGAATCCAATCCAATCAAAGGGTCCTACACCCACAGGAATGGACCAATTTAAGAACATAATTGTCTGGGGTCCACAAAAAAACTCAACTGTAACAATACAGAAAACTCAAAATTCTAAACATTTTAATGAACTGGCTGGTGCAATTTTGCATTGTTGACTAGTATAACAAAAGTTGGTGAGACAGAATTTTCACAAAATTTGCTTTATCATTTGCTCCAAAGAACAATATCTAAAACTGCTTCGTTTAATCTCTAACAATAAAGTTGACTGTAATTATATAAATACTCCATTTAGATATTTTATTTAGAAATTTCAGGATATATTTTCCCTTCATGCCTGTTGGTATATTTCTAAATATACTTTTAGAGGAGTTTCACAATTAAGTAAGAAATTAGTACTGTTTATGCTAATAGGAAAGCAAGGAAGTCATAATAAGAGTATCCTTCCTTTGAAATCTTTCTAAATGTTATTTTTTAATTTTATTCTCAGTAAAGTTTCCCTTTTTGTTTTGTGAATAGGAATTTGGCAGCTGATCTTCTCCTGATGACTCCTGATAATGAACTACAGTTAGTTAAACTCTGTGCTTTCTACCCAGGATGTACTGAAGAAATAAATGATCTTCATGAGAAGGTATGCTAATGATATTAAATATTCTTTTTTGGAAATGCAGTGCTGTGATTTAACTGATTTTGGGTTCAGGTAAATATAAATACATGCCGTGAAGCAAAGGGTTCCTTTAGAACCCTTTTTAAAATATAATAATAATAATAGGAAGTAACATTTATTGAGCTTCTACTATGTACTTGGAACTGTTCTAAATTTTTACATATTTTATATCTTACTTAATTCTCATGAAACCCTGAAAAGCAAGGGATATTATTCCTAGTTTACAAAAAGAAAAATTTGTTCAGAGAAGGTAAGGGACTTGTCTGAATTACCCAGTATTAACTGAGAATGTCAACCCAAATCTATTTCCAAATCCCAAGCCCTCTCCACTCACTGTACCACTTCGCCTATTTATGTATGTGTTCAATAACTTTAAAAAATAGACAAATTAGGGTCTTTAAATGAATTAATGAAGTATAATGAAATTCACATTCATTATTCCAAAGTGCTTTTAAAAAGTTACTCCTTTGCAGAATTTAGAAATCTATGTACCAAAATTATATACAAAACAACCAAAATGTTCCACAAATGGAGCTTATTTATATAAATTATAGTACATTTCTGTATTTCAATGCTATGCATCCACCCCAAAAGATCATGAAGCTGTATTTTATTAGCAGTGGAAGATGGAACACATTTGAATAAAAATATTACAAAATTATGCACATGTCATATGATTTCATTTTGAAGGTTACTGTGTAGACATATATTTATTTTATTTATGTGTCTTTAAGAAGATATCTACCATTCTTTTAAGAAAAGATGTAAGTGCTACATTTTCTTATCTTTAACGCTCAAAATAGTGTCACTTGTTTAAACAATATACTTGTTGAATATTGTGTTAATGACAATAAACAAAAAATATGTGAGTGATTGTGTGTGTGCAATCAGGGAAAGAATAAATGCCCAGAGTTCATAGTGTGTTGTGAAACTATGGGTGTTTTAAATTTCTTTATACACATATTCTATGAATTACTTTTTGAATGAGCTGTTCTTTACTTTTATAAACATGACCGATAAAAGCTATTTTATTTTATAATTAAAAGGATACATCAAAGGAAGTACCCTTCTTCTCCATTATACTTTAATATTTACAGCATTGTGTTTAAATGAATATTAACAGATATCCTTTGCAGTTGGAAGAACTAACCTTACTGTCGAGGCACAGACAGATTAAGTGACTTGTCTGAAATTACACAGGTATCAGTGATAGGTGCAAGCATAGTATTCGTCTAGTCGTTTTGCGGTTCATGCTAAAAGGGTATAAGTGAACTCTGCTCAGACTTCACCAACAATTTTTAGAAAGATTATTGAATATGGGTAAAGGTGTTAATAACTGATCAATTTCACAGGTGATTCTAAAATTATATATTCAAATGTGATTTAAACTTATACAACTGGGAATTTTAACATAGGACAGGAATTACAGGTATGAGCATCTTATTCCAGTTGAGAATGAAATTTAAATGGTTTTTTTTTGTAAAGTACATATCTGATACAGGTTTAATATCCAGAGTATATAACAACTTAACAACGAAAAGACGAACAACCTAATTTCCGATTGGCAAAGAACTTGAATAGACGTCTCTCCAGAGAAGATGTACAAATGGCCAGAAAGCACATGAAAAGATGCTCAACATCATTAGCCATCAGGGAAATGCACAACAAAACCACACTAAGATACCATTTCCTGCCCAGTAGAATGGCTGCTGTTAATAAAACAGAAAATAACAGGTGTTGGAGAGGTGCAGAGAAATAGGAACACTCGGTCCTCAACGGGTTGTATTTTTTATGTATCTTTATATGTATAGCCTGGCGCAGTCAATAACTCCAATTAGGGAATGAGGCTGAGGAAGCAATATGAAATGTCAGATACATGAGAGGCCCCTTAATTTAGTTTGTTGTAATACTTTTTTAGAGAGAGAGAGATTGGGGCATCTAAAATGGTCAATTTACCTAATTTTTTAAAAAACAGGAAACATATCATGATTGACGATATGCATTAATAAATAAATACATTGAATAAAGCATCCTAGTAAGTTAAGGGAGACACTTTTTAAAAGTGAGAATGGAGGAGAATTTAGTGGCAAGTCTCCATGGGAGAGGAGCTGGGTGACTTTAATACAGATAAACATCATCAGGAGTCACAGCACAGACAGTGGCAGCGGTTGCCAAAGACTTGTGAGACAAAGTGTAAAACTCAGTGTTGCTTAAAAGCAAACTAAAGCATATTAAAACGTGCACTTAAAAATCAAGAATATGTTGTGATTTGCTATTTCTTAATTCCTACTTACTTTATGGAAGAGGAGAACTTACCTGAGGGAGGACCAGACTCAGTTTTTAACAGAAAAATTATTTGAAAAAATGAGCAGAGTTACTTTTTGTTTTATAGTGAATGAAATTTCATGGACTTCACTTTGTGGCATTTCAAAATGTCAGAGCAAAAAAACTTTAAGAGTTTGTACAGTTTTGGGGTCTCTATTTGAAATAAAGTTGCTTTGTTTAAAATGATCAGTGTATTTATTCTGAAATAACTAATTCAGCATTTTGCTAAGTTGTATTTACAGGTACTACTTCCAAATCAGGACAATTTTCTTTACTTCTTTTATTAGGTGTTTGTGAGATGTAAAGCTACTGACTCATTAGCTAATGACACTATTTATTGTCATTAAATCTTAAGGTCATTTCTAAAAATGTGGGTTTTAATACAAATTATTTCATTTATATCTATTTTGGGCAACTTTAATGAAACAAATATACTGTGTATACTGCAAATATTTAGGTTTTATACTGATGTTTTTATCCCTATAAATTTTAGTAACATTACCATCAAACCAATTATTTTCTAGTGCAAGCTGCCCACATTTGAAGAATGTTTGCAGTTAGCTAAGACAGCCCGTGCAGATGGCAATCTATTTGAAACTATTAAGTATTACTTGTTAAGTCAAGAACCTGAAAAAGCGCTTCCTATTGGTATTGACTTCATCAAAGGTGAGTTTCTAGCTGGTAGTATAATTTTAAAATCTTATTTATTTGATCTTTTCATTCATAGTGATAGCCTTAAAAATCTAACTCTAGCCTCACTAAAGTAAGACAGAGATCACCGGTGTGAAATAAGGCATCCCTTCTGAGAGGTTATGGTTATGGTGATATCAGAGAGGGGGGCACTAGGAAAACAGTTATTATCTAGGGATTATAGAGGCATATGGGACTGACCGGCAGAGATTGAATTACCTGAGTTAAAAATTGGATGAACCAGCCTTGACACTATTATTTACAGTAGTCTTTCATTTGGTTTTATTTTTCCAGAGTGCATCAGTAGTTCAGACTGGACTTTGGATACCATTTACCCAATTCTTGACCTATTGAGTTATATTCGTACTGAAAACTTGGTCTTGCATACGTGCACTGAGTGAGTACATTTTCTTCAAAATACATTACTGTACCTATGTGTTGTTTTAAAATGACTCTATCATTTTTGGCATTTACCAAAAAGAGTTTCAGATCAAGAAGCTTTTCGGGAAAAATTACATTTATATTTGTTATAGTCTTAAGAAAAAATACAGAAGTCAGTTTGAAACAGAAATATTAGCTCTTAGGGGTTCTATTTAGTAGTATTTAACGTGTATATGTTTATACTGTATATGTGTGTACCCACGTGCACACACATACACACTCACACACACCCACCAGGTTCAAGCAAGGCTAGTTTGAAAATGGTTTGGATCTTAAGTCCTCAAGCAACTAGTGGACATATTTACTGACTATCCATGGGTACAAAGCATCATACATGATGCTTAGCTTCAAGGAAAAAAGTGAGAGATTTAAGAAAGTTAGAAACATATGGATAATAATAAAATATATTGTCCATTTATTTAATTAGCCATATAATTAAAGCCCCCAGAGGCTCATGTATAATTTGCAAGAGAGGCTTTGGGCTAGTTTTGTTTTAACACCCATCTAGAAAAGATCCACTCCACAGTCTGGGAAACTTTGGCAAATTTCTCTTTCAAGAAGTGCAGTGGATATTCTTTGCCCTGTCTTAGAGTCTACACAATATGCCAGGAATTCCTAAATCTGACCAAGGAGGTTACTTAGGGATAAATTACATGAAGAAAAAGCCCAGGAGGGAACCAGCTGTGGCTCAATTGGTAGGGCTCTGGTTTACCACATGGGAGGCCCCGGGTTCGGTTCCC
>PVKH010046433.1:0-10398 GCA_004027955.1 Chaetophractus vellerosus | reverse complement strand
GATTGAATTATGTCGCCCACAAAGATATTTTCAAGTCATTTGTAAGATCCTATTAAGATGAGACCAAACTGAATCAGGTTGAGCAATAATCCAAAATGACTGGAGTCCTTATAAGCAGAGGCTATTTGGACACAACAGTATTAGGAGACAGAGGGAAGCTAATGGTCATGTGACAGAGGAAGAGAGTGAGTTATGGATTGCTGGCAAATCACCACCAGAATACTACAGACTTCGGAGAAAACATGATCCTGTTAACACCTTGATTTTGGACTTCTAGCCTCCAAAACTGTGAAACAATAATTTTCTGTTGTTTAAACAACTATTCTGTGCTATTTGTTATAGCAACACTGGCAAAGTAAGACAGTGTACAATACAATAAAGCCACATGTGACTTTGGGTCCTCAAAATATGCTCTAAAACCTCTTTAAGCACTAAAATGATTGAGGAAATGAAATTTAAATTTTATTTATATTTAATTAATTTAAACTTAAGTAACCATATTGCTTCTAACTACCATATTGCCAATTTAGAGCCTGGTCTCAAATTCAGCTTCCTCTCTTCCTGGTGCTGTGATCTGTGCCTTTGAGTTCCTCACTTGTAAAATGGGGATAATACCATCTACTGCAAAGTGTTGCTGTGAGGATAAATGAGTGCATGTATGTGAAAGGCCTAGAAAAGTGCCAGCCACATCAAAAGTGCTATATAGAGGGTTGTGGGAAGATAGCAACAGACTAACAGGCAGTGCTGAATGCTATCACAAAAACAACAGAGAAAGAACCAAAAGCTGTCCAAGGGATCTGCTTTGTGGATCAACAGACCGGACAGTGCTACACAACTCCCAGGAGGGTGAGGGACAGAGAGACAAAGAAGCAGAAACAACAAATGTGAGTTACCAAGCCCCCCTCGAGGCTGGGAAGAGCTCCCCTCCCCCACCCTCAAGATATTGGGGTAAAACACCTGGTTCACTGCTGATGACTGAGAGGAGAACAGACATCCTCCCCCCTGTTGGCTGTTTCAAGGGAAATGGGAAGGGAGGTTGGGGTGCTTTTTTTTTTCAGCAAATTCAGCCAGCGAGCCCCCTTTGAATTCCCCAATCTGGAGGTTCAACACAGGAACACAGGAGAGCCAAAACTAAAACAGCTCCTTGGAAAGGTGTGCTGACTAGCGTCGTCTTTTGGCCAGTCTGGAAATTGCATGGACAAAAACTGCACTCTCTGTATCCAACCCCTGGGAGAAAGTCTGCACCCTGCTAGAGAGTCCCTGGCCAAATTTTGAAAACTTAAGCTTAAGGACAATTTTAAAGACTGAGAATAAGTTGAAACAAATATCAAAGAAGAGCTGTGGGGAAAAAAAACAATAGACAAGAAAGAGAAATTAGCCATCAGAGTAAATTCACCAACATATTCAGATGCCTCTATATTAGCAAAAAAATTACAAGCCATACTAGGAAACAGAAAGAGATGGCCCAGCCAAAAGAACAAACCAAATATTCTGAAGAGATACAGGATTTAAGGCAATTAATCAGTGATAATCACACAACTTTCCTAAATCACTTCAAATAATTTAAAGGAAATATGACAAAGAAATAAAGGATATTAAAAAGACACTGGGAAAGCATACTTTTCTGTAAAGAAAAGTAACAAACTTGATGATGAAAGACACAATGGATGAGATTAAAAATACATTAGAGGCACATGATAGCAGATTTGAATTGTTTGAAGACAGAATTAGTGATTTCTAAAACAGAAAATCTGAACTGGAAAAGACAACAGAAAGAGAAGAGAATGGAAAAAGTGGACAGAGTCTCAGGGAATTGAATGACAATGCAAACACACAAACATTCGCATTATTGGTGTCCCAGAAGGAGAAAAGAATGGAAAAGGGACAGTTAGAATATTTGAGGAAATAATGACTGAAAATTTCCCAGCCCTTATGAAGGACATAAATATCAATATCCAAGAAGGACAACGCAGCCCAAATAGACCTACCCCAAGACACCTACTATTCAGAACGACCACTATCAGAGATAAAGAGAGGATTCTGGGAAAAAAAAGAAAGAGAGAGAGAAAGAAAAGCATCACATAAAAAGGAAACTCAATACTATTAAATGCTGACCTCACATCAGAAACCATGGAGGAGAGAAGAAAGTGGTATGAGGTATTTACAGAAAAAGAAAAACTGCCAGCCAAGAATTCTTTATCTGGCAAAGCTGTCCTTCAAAAATGAGGGTGAGTTCAAAGTCTTCACAGACAAACAAAAACTGATAGAATATGTTACCACAAGACCAGATTTGCAAGAGATACTAACAGGGGTGCTGCAGACTGAAAGGCAAAAACAAGGAATAGAAATTTGGATAAGAGTTTAAAAATGAAGATTATTAGGAAAGGTAAACTAAAGGATAAGAAGACAGACAATAGAACAAAATGACAACAGAGAGCCGAAGGACAAAATGGATGAAGTAAGTCATGCCTTTACAGTAATAACACTGAATGTTAATGGATTGAACTCCCCAATCAAAAGACATAGACTGATAGAATGGATTAAAAAAATATGAACCATCTATATGTCATCTACAACAGACCCACCTAGACATAAGGACACAACCAGGTTAAAAATGAAAGGTTGGAAAAGGGCATTCCATGCAAATAGTAACCAAAAAAGAGCTGGAGTAGACCAGATAAAAGTAAAATAACAGCATTATAGTGTATGAATGATAATTACCTAGTGCAACTGGCAAATTGTTCCTGTAATCAGTTTTCTATAATTTTTTTCATACAAAATAAACACTTGCTTTTAATTAAGGAGGACTGGAGAAGAGATATATTTTTGGATACTTCATTTTTCTTTAACCCATTCTTACCCATATTCTTTAATTAAAATAATTGATCAGGATCAATAATGATTCAACATGACTACAGTTGAACAAGATTTTGAGTTTTTCTGCCTCATAAAATTATGAATTGGCAAATTGATATCTGTTGTAATTCATTGCAATAAGATGTGAAGAATTCCCAAATAGGAATTTGATTATCTAGAAAGAATTATGGCCTAAATGGAAATTAAATAACTAAACCAATAATTTATTTCATTCTTAAAGATCATTATGTCCAATAGAGCTGTAATACAAAAATGACAATTATGTCATGATTAATTTCTATTATATTGGAATTATTATTTGCATTTATAAATATTTGTTGCTATGCTATCTTTTATAATTGATTATATGAAATCTAACCTGACCTTGCACTCTCTTTTAAAATTTGCAATTTCTTTCAATCTATTTTTCTACTGATTTTACAATTTTACAATAAAGGACTTTCTAACAGCAAAAAAAAGCCATTGATAATACTCTTTGGATAGATTATATGGTATGTGAATATATCTCAATAAAACTGTTTAATAAACAAATAAATAATTGTGCAAGAATAGCCAGAAATAGCAGCTATGTACAGCAGGGGAAACAGAGAGATTGCAAGGTGAAGGCTTTTCTTGTTTGTTTGTTTGTCTGTTTTTTGTTTATGATTATTATTGAAATAATGAAAATGCTTTAATAATGGTTGAAGTGATGAACGCACAACTATATGATTATATCAAATACCATTGATTGTACACTTTGGATAAATTGTATGCTTTATTAATATGTATCAATAAAATTGATTTGTTTAAAACAAGACAGTAGATAACTTTTGAAGTCGTATTTATAATAAAATAAAATCTGATGCACATTCATGCCCTAAAAAAAAAAGAGTAAAGGAACACCAGTGCACACTAGCCAGACAGCAGAGTGTTCAAATCAATAGTCCAAGTCCAATGTTACTGCTGTGGAATCAACTGCCTTGGTAAAAGAATAAATCTGAAAAATAAAAAGTGCTGTATAAGGGTTGGCCGTTGTCGTCATTGCCATTGTGTACTGATTCTGTTTCTAATGTCTGGGCCTTTATTGATTCACACCCATAGAACCATATTTCATTTTGTGCTTTAAGAGCTTAAGTTATGAGATTCACGTTTTAATTGGAGCTTCACATGTAGAATTCTCGGATGCCTGAAGTAAAAGTTCAATTTGCTTCTACCAATCACCTGGCTATACTAACATGCTGGGACCACTTTAAATTAAATTCTCCACTTGATTTTTTTTTTTTTTTGATCCACACAAGTAGCTGGAATTTAGACTACAAACCCATCAAATATGTGTGCTTACAATTCACTGGGGTTAACATTCCCCACCCTCCATCCAGAGTCAAGGTCAGCACAAGTTAAAATACCTCAATACCGACAAGTTTCTTTACTGTCCCCTTCTGTGTACGTGTATGTGTATATGTGTGTCAGAGAGAGACAGAAAGAGATTTCATTCCTCCTTAAACTGAGGTTGCTGCCCTTGGGTCCCAGGCTTATGTAAGGATGTCAATTATTTGCCTTACATAGGACTGGGTCTGGGCTTTATGTCCTGACATTGACATCCCATATAGCCATCAAAATCTTGCTCATTTACCTTCCAGGTTTCCACTCTTATGTGGTTTTAGACTCTGCAGATTTGTTCCGTATTTGATAGCTGGGAAATTTAGTTAATATGTATTTTTTATTTTATCTGACTTTTTGGTTGCTTTCACAAGATGCAGTGTTCAATATATATATTCTACAATAGTTCCATTAATAAAAGTCCACTGTACATGTGTCTTATAGTCCAATAATACCGGAAATTTTTATAACCTAATGATGAATCTCTGTCATTTGATCAATGAGTTTAAGTCGTGTAAATGTTTTATAATTACTGATATATTAGAACTTTTTTCTTCCCTCATTTCTCATTCTTAGTTTCTGTTGGATAGATCATACTTTCTTCTGCTGATGCAAATCTTAGACATGTTTTATTTATTATTTGTTTTTAGTGATTTGTCCTCACCTACATCCATACTTATGTTTAGTTTTTCATTATTAATTTACCACCCAGCTCCAGAAATAAAACTTAAATGATACAATTAAAGGCCTTTTATACTTTCCCTGAATTAAGTTATTGTCCTTATTTGATGCTCAACCAGTAAGTCACTTGTAAGGAAAATTTATATCCCCAAGAAGACCATAATTAATCAAATATGTTCCTGATTAAGGCTTAAGCCATGTAAAGGCTGGTGGCAAAAGTAAAGAGAGGTGCTCCTTGAGACCTGAGAGGGGTCTCAGAAATTTAGATTTGCCTCCAAAAAGGATTTCTTCCATGTCAAACTTCTTTCACTCTGTGAAAAATAATCCTGTATAAAACACCAAGATAGCAGCCAAATGGCTTATTTTTCTGTATGCATGTCAATGGTTAACATGATTGAATTTTTTTGAAAAATGAAATCAATGTTCTAAGGAAAATTTATGCAAATACCTCCCCCTAGTGTAGACTTTGTCTTAGCAAGAGTCAGACACCCATAGTTACCCTATTTCTTTAAAGGACTTAAACTCAACATATGCACACACATATATACATTTAAATAATAATGAAATAAATAAAATAATAAAGGTAAAGTAATCTAAATTATGTTCAAGGAAAATTAAGAGATCAACATAATATTCTCAAAGAAAATGTGCATCTGGCCAAAAAAATAACCTCCTACAGCTTTTTTTTTTTGGATCCACAATTGACTAAAGGAGAAAAGTCAGACCATGGAATGATAGAATATATTGTAGTGTGTTTTTTTTTTTTTCATTTGAAATATGGTGGGGAAAAATCTGGTGCAAAAAAAGGCAGGTAATGCTTTTCCTGTTTTGCCTCTCCCTTCGCATTTTCTCCTTGCTGTACGATACAGTTTATTTCCTGTGGAGAATGAAACCTTCTCTTGGTTTCATAATTGGCAGAAAATTATATAATATTTGCAGCAGGAAATGTACAAATTTCTGTAGTGTGTGGCCAGCTTGTCAGCCTCATAGCAGTATGCAAGAGGGAGCCACACACCCAAAGAGTAGAAAGAAACAGAAAATGTTAACAAGAAATAAGTTCAACAATGGAGGAAAGTATCAGGTGCTAGGCAACCCCCATGCAGACTGATGGGGTCTGGAGAAAGTCTGGGTTTTCACTTTTTAAATGTATCCAATTGTTGCTATCAAAATCATAAGAGGGGGGCCGGCTGTAGCCCAATTGGTAGGGCTTTGGTTTACCACATGGGAGGCCCCGGGTTTGGTTCCTTGAGAAGGCAAGCTGCCGCGGGTAGAGCAACCCACCACGGGCAGGCAGGCTGCCATGCGGTGAGCTGACTCGGCGGGTCACTGCAGCGGGGGGAGACAAGCAGACACAGAAGAACGCAAAAATGAACAGCAAGAACAAGCAGAAACGGGGGATAGATAATAAATGAAAAATAAATCTTTTTAAAAAAATCATAAGAGGGTGAAGTGGAAGTGATGATAAAAATCCCCACTCCTTTAAGGACCCACCATTGGTCAGATACTATTTCAAAACAACCACACAAATCAGCATATTTCCAATTTGGAGATACTTGTAAATGAGCAGATGCAGGCTGGGAGATTTTGGTGACATGACTATCTAATTTCAGGGACAGAGAATAGTAATGTCAATGTAACCACTATTGAACCAAGCAATGAATTAATTGACTTATATTCATGACTCTATTTAATCTACTCAATAACCGTAAGTCCCAGATATCATGTTCTCTTTTTGAATGTGGACACCTTAGGTTCAGTGAATTTAAGTAATTTGCCAAAGATCACACAGCTGATAAGTGACAGGTGTAGGATTAGGATCAAGTATTAAATTTCATATTTTTTCTATGACCATCATTTGCTTATCAGTCATTTCTTGAGGACAATACCTGGGAGAATTCTTTCCCTATATGCCTTATCTTTAAAGAAGTTATCTAAATCAAAAAGGAAAATTCACTTGAAACAAAAATGTAATGTCAGGTCACAAATTATAAACTAAACCAGGTCCTCCCCTCAAATAATGCAAATGGAGACTCACATACCATATGTACAGGTATTTAAAATTTATCAATCATGCTTACAAATTATTAAATAAAATATATTCTCTCATCCTACCTTGACAAAAATACTTTACAATGACCTGGAAGGCTAGGTTTGAATTTTATGCTTTCAGGATCCTACAGTTTTACCCTAGAACACGGCATCCCAAAGAGAGCCAGACTCGAGGCTCCAGATTCCAGCCTACAGCTTGACCCACCTCTTTTTACCCCACTTTTACCCACATGTGTAGATACCCAGACATCCAAGTCGAAAGATCCAGTATCAGTCTACAGCCCCCACCTGCAACTCCCCAGACTGCAGCCCCTTCTTGCTCACCAGCAGCAGGCTCTGCTCACATGAGGAAGCAGCCCCTGCAGGCCTGGGAAGGCTACAGCCTGTTTGGATAGGCATTCCAGGGCCCCTGGTACTCAGAGCATGATCTAGAAAGTAGAAGCAGGGAAAGCAGTTTCTAGGTCAACATATCCCTTGGGCCCCAGAGACATTTTGTATTTTGTGGAGGGTCATAATAGGGCCCTCTAGAGCCTGGGGTCCAAGGATGGGAAACCCTTTGCCTCAATAGTGTCTCCCACACTATTTGAAAGTCACTTGTGTTTCTGCCAAATAAACACCTTTGCATAACCCTCCTTCCCAAAATCTCATGGAAATTCTAATAAAACCCCCCATACTTTGTATGAGTGATTTTGTATTTGTTGGTAGTTGCATCAGGGAGGATGCATATGGCCCAAGGCCAAGGTAGGTTATGAAAATAGAAAAGTCTGAAGGCCGATGTATTCCCAAGAATGTAAACTTCTCTGGAACTGGCAGAGGTTTCAAGAGTAACCTGGACTTTGAAAAGCCATGGAATTGGTGAGAATACAAGACAGTTGACATACCTTTTGTGATAAACAGAAGAATCCCGTAAGCTGATATGTGGGTTAAACAATAAAGCTATTTTCATTTTATTAAAGAAAAACTTAAGAATGGTATATAACAACATGTTTGGCTAGCAGGAAAGCTACTAATTATTCCCTTTCTTTTCTTTGATGTATTTCCTGATTCTTGTGAATAGTGCACATGTTACACAAGTAATAAAAATATTTTTAAAAGAGAGAAATCTGAAAACAAAACCAAAATCTTTTGAACAAACACAACTTCCTTCCCTGGCTGCAAATCAAATAATTTGCTCTTCTCACTCCTCAACTCAATGGTATGTGAGTTATGCAGAAATGTTTACATTACACTTAAGTGTTGTTGTTTTTTTAAATATTTATTTATATATCCCCCCTTGCTGCTTGTGCTCACTGGTCATTTTTGCTTTGTGTTTTTCCGTGTCTGCTTATCTCCCCCTGCTGGGTCAGCTCACCGCGTGGCGGCTTGCCTTTACCAGGAGGCCCCAGGAACCGAACTCGGGGCCTCCCATGTGGTAAACCAGAGCCCAACAAATTGAGCCACAGCCAGTTCCCTTAAGTGTTTTTAAAGTAGCACATTAAAACAATTTGTACTTTTAAAAGTCCCAATGGACTTCTAGGTCCTTAAAATAACAAGTGCTAATTAGTAAATTCTTCCTCACTAGAAAACATCATGCTCTTCATTCATCTCATCTCGCTTATGGAAACACCTATTTATACCTAAGAGGACATCTTGGAAAACAGAAAACTCTTACTCTTTGAGCTCAGTCCAGGAAATCCTCCAGGTTTAAAGACTGTCTGCCAGCAGGGAACAGAAAAGACATACACCGTACATGTGCACATACCCAGACACAGATACATATTGGAATGGGGGTGGAGGGACACCATTTTCTCTAAGATTCAGTGTTGATGTTATCTATGGGACAAAAGAATGTGAGTTTCCTAACGAAGGAGTTGGTCTCTGACAATTTTGTTGGTGAAGAAGGCAGTGCAGGTGAGATGCAGAATGTCCTCTCCATTGCACATGCTACATTTTATTAATATAAATAAGCTCATCTCAAAAACTCAAATATTGATTTGCATCCTGTTTACAAGTCTCTCCCTATCCAGAATACGTTCCACAATTTATCATTTAGGTAACTCTTTAGTCAATAACCAGGACTCCTTTGTTTGTCTTCTTTTAATCTTTTAATTGCTTGGGCAATACCACAAACTCAAATTAACCCCACAATCTATTGTGTACATCTCTATATTAGGATAGATGAGTGTTTCTTGTGGATATTGCACAAAAGCATAAATTGGTACCACTATAAATTCATAATGATCAATTTCAATTAGGTCACATACACTATCCAAAGGCTATTATATTGAGTTGCTTACAGCCAGAGCCCACGTGATTGTCAAGCTAAGGACTATAAAAATTGTCTAATCCCCAAAAGCTTATTCTAAAAGGTATCAGTCCCCTGGTGACATCTAAAATCAATTGCCATGATTCAAAAGAATCTCGGGATTATTCTTAGACATAAAAGTGACTGAAGACAATTCAAAGGATAATATGTTAGGCTTTCAAACAAGTGGTAATGCCATAGAAATCAAAGCCTGGGTACCAAAATAGTTCATATAGTTCCCTGAACCTGCACTAACAGGAAATGTGTTGCTGAAGTAGCACAGCACCCAGAAGGAAAAACCTCCCCCAAACTCCTTCAAGATATGGCCATTGAGGACACTCTATAAGGGAAGCCTTCCCTGAGAGTGTACCAATTGGCTAAGGGATTCTCTACCTGGCTGGGAAGGAATCCTTACCATTATTGTCCATTATACTATGTGATCTCTGTCTTTTTTCTACTTTTTGCTTCTAAATAAAAATTTTTATTGTGGTCATACTATTATTCCCCCACTATTATGCCTTCATTGTATATTGTTTGTCTTATGCATAATTAAATTTATCATGTATTCCTAGAGTGTGGGAATAAAGGGGCTGCCATTTGGACTGACAGAAGAGATAGATATAACACCCAAAGATCCTAGACTTAAAGCTGAATGTAGTAATGAAAATTAAAGATTGAAATCTTTAAACATGGTATATTAACCCTAACAGGGCCATTTGGTCTCTGTCCACCTCTTCAATATAGCCTCTCTCCTGCTTGCTGCACAATTCTTCAAATATGCCATATTCCTCCCAGCTCAGGGCCAAGACACACACTGTTTCTCTGCGTGGAATTCTCTCTCTGTATTCCCTCCCCATTTATTCCTTTAAAAATATTTAGCTTAAAAAAAATATTTAGCTTTAGCTCAAATTTCAATTAATTGGTCAGTTCAAGCATGTGTTAATTGCTCCTTCACCCAGTAACAAGCAAGAGGGAGTTTGGATGATCAGTTATTACCTATAATTTATGAAGCAAAGAAAATATTGACAGTAATTGGCATTACATTCTTTGAAGTGAAAAGTTTCTCATAAAAAGAAAATACAGAGTCTTTATTGAAGTTTCTCATAAAGTTTTTATAAAATTTATATACATATGTGTGTGTGTGTGTT
>PVKH010046432.1:0-10403 GCA_004027955.1 Chaetophractus vellerosus | reverse complement strand
TATGTGCATGTGCATGTATTTGCATGCATATTCATAGGAAGATATGGATGTGTATGCTGCATATACACACAGAAACCAACAATTATTTCTACATCTACTCTACCTATTGAAAACTCTACTTCACACCAAAACTTCCAACTCTAGTCCACATAGTTTATTCTAACTTTTTCTGGTACTATATTGTAACTCCCTTCTCTTACAATGAGAAGCCCAGCTCCCGGCTCCCATTATCTTCATTACATTGACTTACTTGTTCAATCCACTTGTTTATTTTTAAACAAAGTTTAAAAATAAAATTTATTGAAGTACAGCATTCATACATAAACATACATAAACATACATAAACAGTAAGTATATAGGAAAATCTGTGAATTTACAAAATAAACATGCATACCATCATGCAAGGCTCCCATATATCTCCTTGTGTTGCTGTGAGACATTTGTTACAAACTATGCAAGAGCATCATCAAAATATTACTACTAACTATAGCTCATATCTTACATTTGGTGTATTTGCCCCCCAACCCAATTATTAAAACTCTATATTAGAATTATATATTTGTTATTGTTCAGGAGAAAATGTTCTCATATTTGTTTTGTTAAACACAGCCCATCATCCACCACTGGATTCTCTGTTTTATATAGTTCCACGCTTTGTAAAATCCATTCCAAGTGTACACTCAGGGGCTCCCATTTTCATCGCAGAGTTGTGCTGTCATGTCCTCAGTCAATTTTAGAACGTTTTCATTACTCCAAAAGGAAAAATCCTGTACCACATTATACATTCTATTTTTTCCCTTAGTATTGAAATATCTTCTTGCCATTGCTGCAAATTATTGCAATATTACTGTTAATTATCATTCATAAGTTACATTAGTTGTAATTTTCCTGTGTATCATCATATTCTTAGCACTCTGTAAAAGAAGAGCCGTCTTATATTTATACTATTAACCACAGTCTTCATCCACCACTGAAATCACTGTTAGACATTCCCTAGATTATTCTCTAATTTCCTTTCAGTTGACATGTATGTCCACAGACTACCCCTTTCAACCATAATCACATTTATAAATCAGCAGTGTTAGTTATACTCACTAAGATGTCAATTCATTTGGTTGGTTTTTTTTTTTCATTTTTAAAGAAGCTTTAAATTACATAAATGTTACATCAAAAATATAAGGGGATTCCCATATACCCCACACCCTTACCCTCCCTCACTTTCCCCCATTAACAACATCTTTCATTAGTGTGGTACACTTGTTAAAATTGATGAACACATATTGAAGCATTGCTACTAACCATGGTCTATAGTTTATATTATAGTTTACACTTTGCACCACACAATTTTATAGGTTTTGACAAAATGTATAATAGTCTGTATCTGTCATTGTAATGTCATGCAGGACAATTCCAATATTCCCAAAATGTCCCATGTTCCACCTATTCTTCCCTCTCCCTCCCCTCAGAACCTCTGGTGGTATAACTGCCTTTATATCAATGATACAAGTTCTTCCATTGCTAGAATAATAATCAACTTGAGTCTATAGTTGCATTCCCCCTTGTGTTTATTCATTCCTCAATCTGGAGGATTTTGGTCATTCCACTTGTTTCTAATCAATCCCTTAAGTCCAGTGGGCTGCTGTCCCCATCTGGCTATCTTCCCTGCTTGGGCAGACCTGCAACAGGCCAATAATCTATTTTAAAACATTTAATCACAATGATAAAAATGTAGATCGTGAACAAATAACCTAAACACATCTCTCTGTAGAAAATGCTACAAATATTTCAATACAGCAGACACTTTGAATATGTTTCTTCCAACAATGTTGATGGGTTGGCAAGGATGAAGGTTATTCCGTGGTTGTGAAACAGTGTTTCATACGAGCTATGAAAAGTTAACTTCTTTATCGGTTTAAATCCATGAGTTATACAAGAAACACATGGCGTGAGCAAACATTCATTGTTCAGTGGTTCCTGGTGTGTCACAAATGAGAAAGGTGACCACCTTTTTCCTCTAGATTTTTATTTTATAGAAACAATGAATCTGAATTTATGGACTTTCTAAGAAGGCTTACATTTCCCCCAAGACCAAAAGTTAGAAAGGGCAGAGGATGCACAGCTTCATAGGCCACTCAGCCCTGCAATTCAATAGTTAAAAAATTACATAGGAAAATTCCACTTAATTTCTTGCTAATATTTAATAGGAAAGACATCTTTATCTGATTGTTGACTATAGTTTTTGGAATCCTGGAAGATCTTCTTGGCCAATCAGATACCACTCCCTTTTTTCTTCCCTAGATGGATTCTAGAAACTATAGTCTCTTTTTTATTCTCTAGGTGGATGGGACTGTGTGATTTACTCTTAAACTTGCACTAGATTCATTGGTATGTTCCCAAGTGTTTAACAACCAGCTTGCTGTTATCAAAGCCCTGGTAGGCAGCGTTTGCCCATTTCTGTGGTGTAGGTATGCCCACTATGGCCAATTTCAAGCTACCAACATGACAACACAGAGGCAGGGGCACAACTGGGACTCAGGAGCTTATATGAGTCAGTTACAGCCTGGTGTACACCTATAAACCAACTCACAAATTAGACCCACCCATCCGCGTAAACATCATCTTCAAATTGCCACTGACTTAAAATGAAATTTTCATGTGCTGAGGAGATAAAGTTCCAGAAACAGTCTAGAGACCTTGATTTAAGGTGTTCACGTATTTGACTCTGAGATAGATGACAATCCTGCGTCCATGATCAAGAAAGGGGTCTTGTTGGGAGCTATGTGGGATGGAAAGAGAACAGGTGAAAGAAAAGATAAAATAAGCCAACTGGTTTGAAATCAAAACCAACCTTTGTGATAAAGAATATGGGATAGGCCACTTAGTGTGTTTTCACTTCCTGGAGAGAAGCGAAAGGGCTCCAAAGGAGTGCCAGTTGGTTTCCTGTTAGGATTCCCAAGTCTGGTGCTAAAGAGGCAAAGCAGTGGGCACAGCCTGGGCTCTCACTAACACATAGAGCGCCTCTGACCCCCACTGGCTGTTGAGATGTACTGCATCCCTCTTGATGAGTTGTCACAATGTTTCTCTGGTGCCATCTATTTCTCATTGATTTCCTTTAAAAATGTTTAAACTCTTCATCTCTTTGTCCTCTGGGGTGGCAGATGTTTCTACTGTCATTATATTGCACATGGATTTCATTTTAGTTTTCATTTCATCAGAAAATAAGTCAAGAGAAGATTTGGGGTTATTTCATATGTGTTTGGTTTTAATTTCTCTTTTTCTGGCTCTTTTGGAGATAAACACCAAGGCCTGCTTATTTGATTGTAAGAAGCCCGTTGGCTACCAATTCTGCATTAACACCTAAAGTACTTGCTTTCTTGTGATCCCAGTGATGGAGCAAATGCACCAACCACAGCAGCTGAGCAGTCCTGGTGTCCTGCAGCCAGGGTGCACACGCCAGACCCTGAATCTCTGCAGAGAGCTGGACTGGCCAGTGAACCCTGGGTCACAAAGCCCCATCTATAGTGAGGATGCTAGAGGGTCTGAGTCTGCCCATTCGTTTTGGTGTTTCTGTGGTATTTCTCACCATGCAACCTTGGTAATTGGACTCATGAATTAGACTAGGCTAAAGTCAACTGGTGGAAGGAGGAGTGCTTGTGGGTGAGGACCATGCCTTTCAGTTGGTCTGCTCTAACCTATTTAGCAACCTCCACTTATTTCTGATCTTGCCCTGAAACCAAAACAGCAGTTGTACGTTACAGGCATTCCCCAAAGTGGAATGTTTTCAATATCCTGTATTGCGTTAATTTCAGTTTTGGATTGAGGCCTGAATCCAATTGTTAATCCTATTCATGGAGTGAGATTTGTGTTACTACTATTAGGTTGGTCTTTTCACACCATTTTATGGCATACCCCAAGTAGACCTTCCCATTAAGGGAAAGGAATAATCTCGCCTCTCTACGTATCACTTGCAAACACAAAATTCAGGGTTTCTAATTCTAAAGAACTGTTTTCTGCTCTTGTTTCTCATGACCAGCAGAGGGATCCCAGCCAGACTGTGAGACTAAGCTACTTTTGTACTGAAGGATCCCCTAACTCTCTAGAGAAGTGACATTTAACCCTAGAGTTTCCCGGCACACATGCAAAAGGCTTGAGTAGTAGAGCTAAATGGAGCCAACTCTCCCAGGACCACAGGTAAAATAATCTTTATTTGGGGCTGAGAATTGCTTTGCAACCATATCTACCCTAGCAGGGAGAGAGAAAGCATTTTAGTGCCTTCTTTTGAGAATCATCAAGATGAAAGGAGAAAAGCAGTAGACTCTTGGGCCTGGGTCATATTCATCACTGACATCACAAAACCCTGGAGCTGGGCCGTGGGAGATATTTGGGAAACCAGAGGCCAGCTCAAACATATTGTGTCCTCTTGGCTGATAAACTTTATAAATGTCCTCTTCATCAATATTGCTTTGTCACCTGTCACTTTCCCCCCACCCCCTTTTTGTTTCTTCCTTATCCCACAGAAAATGCCCAAATTGTGTTTTAAATAAACTCCTATGGGCTACTCTGTGAATTTGGATGGGTTACTGTCTAATGGTCAGAAAACTTTGTAGAGACTCTTGCCATGTGGCAATGACTTCCTAAATCAGTGTCTACATGGCTTCACTAAAAATAACTTGGGGATTGTTTTCATTTTTTAATACCAGGTAAGAATGATCAAGCAATTAAAATTATAGTATACCTATCAGGCTCAGAGGATGTACAAGGAAATGCAAGGGCTACAAATAAATATCAAATATGGTTTCCAAATACAAGAAACTGACTGTCTACCTAGGAAAATTATGCATAGTCCAGAGAAAGCAATAAAGAGGTGACAAATAAGCAATTTAATAATAATAGTGAGGGGGCGGATGTGGTTCAATTGGTTGGGAGTCCGTTTCCCATATAGAGGGACCTGGGTTTGATCCCCGGGACCTCCTGGTAAAATAAATAAAAATATAGAAGTGTGCGGGTGCTCTACCAGGCCCCATGAGCGGGTGAGCCGCCAGGCCCCGCTGAACCACGCAGCAAGATGATGACATAACAGGAGAGAGACACAAGGGAGACCTAAGACGATACCCACCAAAAAAACAGGAACTGAGGTGGTGCAGATAGCAGAACGCCTCTCTCCCACATCAGAGGTTCTCAGGATCAAATCCCAGTGAAGACAGGAGGAGAAGGATGAGAGGAGAGGGCAGGAAACAGATACGAGAATTGCCCAGCGAATGGACACAAAAACAGCAAAAAACTGGAAGGGGGGGGTGGTTAAAATGGATAAAAAAGTGAATAAATAAATAAATCTTTAAAAAATAATAATAATAGTGATAGTAATAATAATTACTATATATTGTGTGCTTACTGTACTCCAACTGTTGTGCTAAATATACATTATCTCATTAAGTTCCCCAAAACAACTTTATTGTTTAGGGATAAGGAAACTGAGGTTCATGAAGACTAAATAACTAGCCAGGTTTCAAATCCAGGCCTTCTGACCCCTTAAATAGCACACTGTCAATACTGCCTCTTGAAAGCAACAGGAGCCCAAAGGTGGGAGATTAAGGTGGGCTGGAGGAGACCTTTGTGGAAGAAGAATCATGGAGGGTGGATGTGGTTCAGGGAGCAAAGAGATGAAGGAGAAGACCTTCCAGGGAAGCAGAAAAAGTGAAAGCACAGGCAAAAAAAGTAAAAGTGTGCAAGGCATGTTGGAATTCTAAGACTAAACCTGCCTACATCCTGTAGTTTTGTGCTTGGGAGATGAGTAGGGTTGACAACAGTGGTCAGGTGGGAAAAGCAGATTGAGGTCAGGTTGTGGAATAACACCTTTAGGAACTGGTTTAAGAAGATAGAATTGGATTCAGGACAGACAAATAAATAGATTACTACATTGGCCTTGATGTGAAATGATAAAGGCATGTACTTGAGCTGTTGGCAGACCATACCAACCAGACATGGATGTCTCCAGTAGGGACCAGCTAAATTCTAATCCCAAGCATATTATATTATAACCCCTATCAGGAAGTATCAACCACTAATATGTTTGTAACCTTGGCCCAGTCAGCTAAAAATAATACCTATCTCTGAAAGATGCTTTACCAAGTCCTTTTCAGATACCTTGTCTCATTTTATTCTTACAAGTAAGCTTAGGAATTATTATTATTATCATTTGTATCCCTATGTTGCAGATGAAGAAACTGAGGCTCAGAGAGCAAATGACTTGCTAAAACCCTCTTGAATAAGAAAGCGTCAAACTCAGATTACCTTGTTCCAAGTCGTTCATTAATCCATTCTGCAAACACTGGACAGTCACAATATACTAAGCACTGTGTTATATGTTGGGTGTGCAAAGATAAATAACTCACACTCACCACTCTAGGGAGCTCATGGCGAGTGCATGAATAAGCATAATAGATGTGGCAACTGTAGATAACAATATCTGTCCTAAGTGTCTAAACATTTTTGAGTGGGATGAGTGTGTATAAAATACGAGAGCACTTTTCAGAATTCAAAAGATCAATTAAAATGCAATTTATTTCGCCGCCTCACTTCAGGCATCAGGATAGGTGAAAAGGGCTAGCTGCCTTTCCCACAGAGAGAGGCCAACAAGCCATGAGTCTGATTTCTATAAGTTTGCAAAGAAATCCTTTCTCACTACTTCAGTCACTTCACAAATAGAGGCAAGCGCTGACTGATACAAACCTGCCACCTGCTGGAGCCAAGCAGAACTAACCCGAAGTGCCTGCGTGTATGATTACCACCGTGGTTCATCTAACAGGCTCTGTGCTCTCCTACAAACCCTAGAGTGTCATTTGATACCCTGCGACTGCTCCTGGCTGCCCCCATTTTAATAGGCAAAGCTTGGTGAAATCAAACACCGAGAAACTTTCAGAAGTCAAACAGAATTTGCATACGGTGGAGTCAGACAGACCTGAGCACAAATCCCAACTTGGCTACTTATTAGCTATGTCACTTTGAACATGTTAGAAAACTGAATGAAAAAAAAAAAAAAAACAGGAAAAAAAAACTGAAAGAATGTATTAAGAGATTGCATAAATAAATTTTTATTGGTAAAATTAGAAAAAAAAATACGTAAAGCACTGATTATATATAGGGCATGGCACTGAGTCAAAAGATAATTGGTAACTATGATGTATTTTCAATAGATTTATAGATATATAGAGGAAGAGAGATATTTGATCCACTTGGCTTTATAAGTTTTGGTGGGGCTTGCTATACATCAGTATATGTATATGAGATATTCCGGAGTTTTTAAAAGCAGTTTTACTGACATATGTTCTTATACCATTCAATCCATCCAAAGTGTACAATCAATGCCTTTTTTTCCCACCATAATATGCCCTCCTTTCAGGAATTACACAGGTAGTGAAATAAATAAAATCAACATTCTTTTAGACTCTCCTGGTATAAACTTAGTTTTCTTGGAAAGCTTACTGTTTACAGTGTTGTGCTTTTGAACTTACTCTACCACAAAAAGAAAATAAAGGCAACATAGTACCAATACACAGCAAAAAGTTTTAAAAAAAGATTTTCAGGAAGGTAGGTAGTTTTCTAAAGATTATAGAGAAGTCTATAATTTATTGCATACTAAATTTGGCTTCAAGATCTAGAAAAAGATAAATCATATATAAGATGTAACTGAGGGCTTTTTAAAAATATATTTTTATTTCAGAAGTTGTGAACTTAAAAAGCAATCATGCATATGTGCAAAATTCCCATACAATACTGTGATGGTTAGGCTAATGTGTCAACTCGGCCAGGTAATTGTGTCCAGGTATTAGGTCCAGCAAGCACTGGGCTAATTGTAATACAAGAGCATTTATGGACTTCAGTCACCAGTGAGTTTACTGCATGGATGGCTGATCACATCTGCATCAGTCAGAGAAATTGGATCAAGAATGGATGACGCTTTTATCCGTTCAGTTGACTGCCATAAAAGGGAACTGATTTCAACATTCAGAGAGAATTTCCCAGCTCGTCGTTTGACAGCCAGCTTCTTCCAGAAACTCATCAAGGACCCTTCATCGGTCTTTCATCGGAGCCCCTGGCTTGCAGCCTGCCTGCGGAACCTGGACTTGTGCATCCCCACGGTCACGTGAGAGATCTTATAAAATCTTATATTATTAACAGATATCTCCAGTTGATTCTGTTTCCCGAGAGAACCCAGACTAAAACAAATACCCTTTCACCAACACACACCATTGTGGAATATTTATTACAGATTATTAGATAACATCATCAGACTATTACCACTAACCATAGTCCATTGGCACACTTTTTCCATATTCCCCCATTATCAACACAGTACATCTTTGGCATAGATGCATGAATATTACACTATTGCTGTTAACCACAGTCCATAGGTCAGTCCAGTTGTATTTTTCCCATGCTTCTCCACATTCCCATCACCCTGCAATGGTGACATACATCCTCTCTAGCTCATAAAGGACACTTGCATCTGTACCATCAACCACAATTCTCATCCACCTCTGGGTTTCCTGTGTTATTCAGTCCCTAGAGTATTCTCTAGCTTTCTTTCAATTAACATTTACATCCCTAGACTACCCTTTCCAGCCACATTCCCACTTATAAACCAGCTGTTATTCACTATAATGTGTTACCTTCAACTCTATACATTTGCACACTTTTACAGTAAAGTTAATTAAAAGTTCTACATACAGTAAGCATCAGTAGTCCATCTCAGTCCTCTTCTTATCTCCTTTAAGAATCCACCATCTACCACCAGGTCTTGAAGATATTTTCCTACATTTTCTTCTAGAAGCTTTATGGTTCTTGCTTTTATATTTAGGTCTTTGATCCATTTTGGGTTAATTTTTGTATAAGGTGTGATAGGGATCCTCTTTCTTTCTTTTGGTTATGGATACTCGGTTCTCCAAGCACCATTTGTTGAATGTACTGTTCTGTCTCAGTTGGGTGGGTTTGACAGGTTTGTCAAAAATCACTTGACCATAGATGTGAGGGTCTGTTTCTGAACCATCAATTCAGTTCCATTGGTCTATGAGTCTGTCTTTAAGCTAGTACCATGATGTTTTTTTTTTTTACTACTGTAACTAGGTAATATGATTTAAAGTCTGGAAGTGAGAGTCCCCCAATTTTGCTTTGCCTTTTTAAGATGTTTCTGGCTATTCAGAACACCTTACCCATCAAATAAATTTGATAATTGTGTTTTTCATTTATTTTTAAAATGCTGGTGGGATTTTTATTGGGATTGCATTGAATCTATATATCAATTTGGGTAGAATTGACATCATGATATTTAGACTCCCAATCCATGAGCATGGAATGTTCTTCCAATTATTTAGGTCTTTTTAAAATTTCTTTTAACAATGTATTATAGCTTTGAAAATACAAGTGCTTTACATCTTTGGTTAGGTTTATTCCTAATTATTTGATTCTTTTAGTTGCTATTGTAAATGGTATTTTTTTCCTGACTTCCTCCTCAGATTGTGCATTACTAGTGTTTTAAAGTCTATTTCATCTGATATAAGTATAGGTACTCCAGATTTTTAATTTTTTTTAATTACTGCATGCATGGAATATCTTTTTCCAGCCTTTCACTTACAATCTATTGGTATCCTTGCATCTCAGGTGAGTCTCTTGCAGACAGCATATAGATGGTTCATATTTTTTTATCCATTCCACCAGTCTGTGTCTTTTTGATTGGGGAGTTTAATCCATTAGCATTCAATGTTATTATTGTAAAGACAGTTCTTATTTCACCCATTTTGACCTTTGGGTTTTATCTGTCATATTTTATTTTCACCATTCTTTTGAAACTTTTAGTTACTTTTACTGATATAACTTTCATTTCTAGACACTCTTCCAAGCCTCTCTCTTCTACCTTTTCTTTTCAGACTGTAGCACACCTGTTAGTATTTCCTGCAAGGCTGGTCTCTTGGTTACAAACTCTCTCAGTTTCTGTTTATCTGTGAATATTCTAAACTCACCCTCATTTTTGAAAGACAATCTTTTTTTTTAATTTATTACATTCCCCCCTCCCCCCCGCTTGCTCTTGCTGTGTGTCCATTCTTGTGTTCCTCTCTGTCTGCTTTGTCTCCCCCCGTTGCGGCGACGCGCCGAGACCAGTCACCGCACAGGCGGCTTTGCCCTGCTTGTGGGCGGCTTCTGCTTCCATTCACGGCCGGCTCTGCTTCAGTTCGTGGGTGGCTGGCTGCACTCCGTTCGTGGGCGACCTGCCTTGCCCGTGGCGGCTTTGCCCGGTCCATGGCAGCTTTTTGCCCTGCCCACGGCAGCTCTGCCTGCCCATGGCGGCCTGCCCTTCTCAAGGCAGTCTGCCCGCTAGGAGAGGTCCCCGGGAACCGAACCCAGGGCCA
>PVKH010046431.1:0-10398 GCA_004027955.1 Chaetophractus vellerosus | reverse complement strand
CTGTATCTTTTTTTTTTTTTTTTAAAGTGTTTCTTCATTTGAGATTAATTTGAAAACACGAAATGGTTCTTCCTGTTGACAGCTCATGGATGCTTTTATTTTTTATCCTAACTAATTATGATTATTATTTTGGAAGCTAGTGGACAAGAAATGTTGACCTCACACTGAAAGGAAATAAGGGTTCTGCTGCCATCAGTGGCCTAAAATTCTTTGTCATGTCCAGAGACTTTGGCAATCAAGGAAATCAAAACACATGTTTTTATTTCCCAGTTAGTAAGCTTTCCTAAAGGTCAAAATTCTTTACTGTTGAATGCCAAATGCAAGATCAATATAAGCACATAAGAATTCTCATATCGGCTGGAAGGTCAACTCTAATAAAAATCCACTGTTTTTTTAAAATTTACTCCAGACAGTACACGTAGTACTAAACATGCACCAACAGTTATTAAACCACAGGCATATATGAAAAGAGTTACTAGTTAAAGAAAATCAAATTCAGAATTCTGAATTTGTTATTAATGTGTGTAAAACACGAGCAACTGATCTTGCAGGGAGTTAAAGATATCTGAGGTCAACTTGTCCTTTGTTGCTCAAAACTCAAGTCATTTGCCAAAACTCAAGAGACATAACATAGTGCACAAATGTTTAATTTCTAGAGCATACATTGTTTCTTTTAGATTTAACAAAGATCACAAAAGCAAAAACATTGAAGCTCTTTCTATCTAGTATCAAGCCTATAAACATTATTTATTGGCAATTCACAGCAATTGTCTTGAAGAGTTTGCAGGTGCCAAGAAATTATGGCAAACAAAACTGCAGAATTACAAGGTGTTACATATATTTTTAAAAAGGTGAAATATAATGCACTAAAAGAAAAATTATATTTATGGAATAAATTACATTTTAAATCAAAATGATTGGCAGGTTTACATGGAACACCTGTGCTGCTGTTTAGAACTGCTTGACTTTTAAAACTTACAGTCAGCTAAAGCAGGGAGACAGCACAAAGCAGAGAAGGAGCACAGGAGTAGCAGTTCTAAGATCAGGGTACTCACTCCACTTCTCCAGGCTTCAGTCTTCTCGATAGTAAAGACGGACCAGGTAATCTTTCTTGGATCTTAAAAAAGAAAACAACTCAAGGCTCTTTCTGGGTTGAATCAGTATGAGTCATGGAATATTATGTTTAGTGCTTGAAATAAAGTAACATGAACAATATGGCAGCATTATTTTGCAAGAAAGCATAATCTACTTTGAGAATTATTCCTGGAATCACAACCAGGCTTTCCCACATCTCATGAGTAAACACAATTCTGGAACAAGGAGGCATCCTTCTTATCAGACAAGAGTAGAATTATAAAAATGTTCAGAGGCAGACATTTAGGAGGTTTAGTGTCTAATAATTATATAAAACATGACAAAAACACTGACATAAGAACTGTTAACAAGTCAAGGTTAAAGAGGCCTTTAAAATCTCTCTTATGTTGTGAAATGTGAAAACTCTTTTACTTTTTATTATACTTTTAGATTGATTATCCCTGCCCCCCCACCAAAGGAACATTGCACTTTATTGCTACACACTTTAGATGTTGGGATTAGTAAATTCCTGTAATTTGGGGGCATTTAGAGGTTGATATGTTGCATTAAAATTGGGATTACTTGCGTCACAAATGGAAGATAATGATGACAATACTTTAGAGGTGTCATTTTCCTCAATGTTGCCCTAAAATGGTGATATTTCCTACTCCAGATTTACATTTTGTTGGAAGATATGTTTAACACTGAGATACTGCATTGTCTGTGTAGGGTGTAATAACTTCCATAAAATGGCTAAATTTCATGTCTTCTATTACTAAAATTTATGGCTTTCACTTTAGCAAACAATTTGTAAAGTTTTCCCACTGACCTCAAAGATTAAAGATTATATATGCAGCAGTTAGCATATAATGGTAATAATGCCTAAAACTTACTCATTCCATTCTCATTTTCCTAAGATATACTGGCAAAATGTTTGACTAGGCAATAAATGAGATCTAATACCCATCTATAGTTCAGTGAAAGCATACAATATATGACAGTCTATAGTGCTTAGCTATTATCTAGTTCTTTAGTACTATCCTTGCATATAGATTGATCAGAAACCAATGTTTCTAGATGCCATGAAGTTTTGCCTTCACTGACTTAATTTTTCTATTACCTCTTTCTGTATTTTGTATCTTTTTTAAATCCCAAGGAAATGCTGCCTTGCATAAAGGCCCTCTCTAACTAGTTTTCAAGGGAAAACTAGCCTCTGCAGATTAGTTTGTGTCTTCTACCATGAAAAACAAATACTGTTCTCTGTTTGTTTTAGCAGCTAGAAAACTGAGAACCAAATTTGTTGTTCAAACTTTACTTGCTAACCTGAGTTGCCTGAAGTCATGTGCTTCTGTGCTGTTTTGACTTTAAATGTCTTTTTAAAAGGCTCTGTATTCTGTAGGCTTCTTCAAGCCATTTTTAAAAGAAGATAGGACACAAATTTCAAAAGTAAAAACAGTTACAAGTGACTATAGATAATGTTCAGCATACTGTATAATGAATATAGTTTTACATAGAAAATATGCTGTTTCCTTTCATCATCATAAAAGAAAGAGATCACAGTTATATTAAATATTTACTATGCTGTTCAGATGTTGTCTGGCTTAAGTTACCTACTAAAAAGCTTATTCAATGTAGCTACTGAAGAAAATTTTGATCTGGTATTAGTTCAAGGTATACTACATTCATTAAGACTTCTTATTTTTCCAAGTTGTCTTTTTAAAATGAGAAAATTATACTGACTTACCAAAATTAAATCATGACTATACTATGTGTAGGTATTCAAATTTCCAGGGTATTATAATTTCAAAAAATTTTACATAAGAAATGTTTTGTATTATATATATCTATGTATCATATTTAATAAGGTCAGTTTTCACTAATCTGCGAGAACATATTTATGTAATATTTTAAAGAATCAATGAAATCCAGTGAAAGATAAAAAATACAGTCAACAAGAATTTACCTCTTTTAAATGGCATATCTATATTGGCTATAATTCTATAGATGGATTCCTCTTCATACATATCTAAGACCCAAAATCTCAGTACCATAAAGAACTTGTTTGAAGGATCATTTAACAATTTATATTTTAATATAGGATTTGTGTAATGATTTAGAATAATAAATATCACATGGTAAAAAACTTATCACAAACTAAATATAGTAACAAAAGGGAAAAAAAGCTTATGCACACATTACCAAGGTCTTTACAATAAATTAGAGTGTACAGTTCCATCACAGCATATTTGTACACACAGCTGCTAATGTGAACACTGAAAGAAATCTGCCATGTAGGTCTATAATCTAGATTTAATAGTTTGTACAGTATCAAATAATATCAAAAGTCTAAAAAAAGACTGAGTTTTTATATGTTTATAAATTATTGTTTTATATACCATTAAAAAACATAAGGTCAAAAGCACAGTTTAAAAAAAAGTAAACGTTATTCTTGATAAGAGCTAGAAAAATGTACTGTCCCAAGTAAGAAGCAATGTAAAGGCTTATACAGTTTCTTAGGAATTTCCCTTTAACTCTCATACAACCTTGGTTACCACATACAAAGGGAGCTAAGCAATCTTTTTACAAAAATAATAGGAAACAGATCTGGTGATGAGAAACATTGCAAATAAACATAATTACAGGCATCTCCCAAAGTCAATTAAATGACTTTGCTTATTGGAGTGAAGGGGCTGTCACTGGATGTAACTAAATTTGAGAAATTTCAAAGGCTTGCTAGAAATTTTATCTTTCTCAAGTTTTCAGTCATAACTGGCCATAGTGCATACATCCCAAGGTTATGCAACTTTTCACCATAATTAGGATAAAATGTAATTAAAAGGTGATAAATCATATCAAAGAAAATAAAGACTAATGATGCAGTAATTAAAAGGCAGTAGTATAAAAATTAGTCAAGAAGAAACAGATGGATGAAAGATAACTCTGGGTTTTAATCGGCACTTAGAGTAGCTAGCTATAATTTGACAAATTCAGCAACAAATGTCTATTGGAATATGTGTGGTGTATTAATCATTTGTATTTTTAAAAAAACTGAAATGGTAAAATTACTGGCTTATAAAACCAATTAAATTTAGTGAAAGGAAAAATAAAAGGAATTGAAAATGTAATGAAAAATCTTATTTTTAAGCCTGTTGTGGGGTCAAAACATTGACAGAGCTATGTCAATCAAGAGCAGTCTTCCTGTTGCTAAAAGTAACTGGCAGCCTGAACGTGGCTCAATACAACCCATTCCTTACTCAAATGCTATTTAACTGGTGCTGTTTATATGAACCACATAATAGATGATTTTTTATTTCTTCACTGAATGGATTAAGTTCCTTGGTTGATTTAACACATAGACTGCCTGAGACAATAACTTCACCATTACAATAGGTTAATGAAGATCTTCCTACTTTTGATAGGGGACAAGGGTTGGCTGCTGAAAACAGTATGGGTGCTCTGTAGGATGCATACATACATACATACTTAATAATTAGCATCACCTTTAGAAGATTAAAAATCAATGGATATGGATGTTTGTGCAGAATCTTCTCGCCCCCTGACATAAATTTCACAGGGAATCTCCTCCATTACTCTGTCTTCTAGAGCCTGTTCAGGGCACTCATGTGCCTGTTTGAAAGTGTAGCTACTTTTTTTGAAGGTACTATTGAATGTTTTCATTGGCTGTGGTTGTGCAAAATCATTTCTGAAAGGAAGTTCCATTGAACTGAGGTTGGTCCTGCTTTGTTTGACACTGGATGCTTGCGACCCACAGTGATGGTCATGAATGCACCGGGAGGCAGTGGAGGAGCGCCGCATTTTCTGGTAGTTGTCCAGTTCTTCTGACAAGTCAGCCAGGTCTGCAGAAATTTCTTTGTCCCTCAGTGAAAACAGTTCATAATGAGGAGGATCAAACACTTCTTGGAACCCAGTTTTATTAAAAGCAGTTTTGCAAGCCATAACCTTTTTTCGAGGCTGTTTCACTTGTACTAAAATAGAAATAATGAGAAGGACTAAGACAATCCCTGATGTAATGCCAATAATTGTTCCATGAGTTTTAGTGATTTGTTCAAACAATCCTGCTTTTTTCTTCTCTGTAGGAAGAGAAAGAAACATTGAGGTTTTCAAAATTCATCAGTGGGAGTCCTGTCACAAATTGGGAAGAAGGCATTTTTAGGTAAAGCACTTGGGTCAAATACATCATGGATGACACAATTTACAAATAGGTTTTTAAAAGAAATAAAGCAATTCTATTATTATCTGGTTAAAAATAGCCAATCACGAGGAAGGGCAAGATGGCATCAGAGTAAGGAGCTTCAAGAGTCAGCTTGTCCTATAGGGCAGTTAGTAATCACCCAGAGCCATTTAAAGCACCTGTTCGGGGGCCCCAGGGAACCAGAAGAGCATCCTGCAAAATCCTTGAAAGAATGGAAGGAGGAAATGCCCATCTGTAGAAAAGATTTGTGAGTAGATCACTCCACATTGCGGAGGCTGGTGCTCATCTTCTACTGGCGACACAAGCTGCCTTGGAAGCTATTCCGTGGCTGCAGTTGGAAGTTCCATTTCCCAAAAACATGGGAGGAAGAGACAGTGCTAACTTCAGCTACTGATTAGTAAACTTGGCTGGAAAAAGTATAATCCTAAGAACAGGTAAAGTTTGAACCTGTCCAAGTCAGGAAGAGGCCTGTAGCAGTCATTTTAACTTTGCCCCTGGCATGAAGGGAAGTGGGGCTGACTGAAAATCACAGTGATAGCAGGAACCACCTTCTTCCCATCCAGATCAGACTGTAGCTTTAGCCTAAGCCCCAGCCCCCCCTCTGGCAGGGAGGAAGCTGGCGGGACCTGCACCAGCCTCTCTGGGAAACCATAGGCTGGGATGTGGAGGCTGGTACTCATCGTGCTGGTACAAGCTGCCTCAGGAACTAGTCTGTGGCTGGAGCTAGAAGGTCCATTTCCCAAACACAAAGAGGGGAGAGACAGTTGGTCACCGACTTCAGCTACTGATTAGAAAATACGGCTGGCTAAAAAGTATAACCCTAACAACAGCTAAAGTTTGAACCTGTCCAAGTTGGAAAGAGGCCTGTAGCCACCATCTTAATTTCTCCCCTGGCATGAGGGGAAGCAGGGTTGACTGAAAATCACAGTGACAGTAGGGACCAGCTTTCTTCCACCCAGATCAGACTGAAGCCCTAGCCTAGGCTCCAGCCCCACCTCTAGCAGGGAGGAAGCTGGTAGGACCTGCACCAGCCTCTCAGGTAACTGCACATACATTCAGCTTGCACACTGAATAGCTGGACACCCGGGGCTCCATCCCTGCATCCCAATAGGATAGCAGAGGAACTGTGGTTCCTCAGCCTCTCTGAGCATCATTTGGTCCACACAGACTGAATAGTAGAACACTTATAGCTCCAGTCCTGCCCCCAAGTAAGATAGGAGGGGAGCTGTGTTTCCTCAGCCCCTCTGGTACTTTTGGCCTGCATGGACTGGACTGTTGGGTGCCTGTGGATCCACCCCCACCCCCCAATAGGATAGGAGGGGGCTGGTATTTCCTCAGCCCCTTTGGGCAACAGGAGGTACTTCAGGCCTACAGGGACTGAACTGTTGGGCGCCTGTGGAACCACCCCTACCACCCAAAAGGATAGGAGGGGGCTGGTGTTTCCTCAGCCTCTTTGGGCAATGGCAGGCACTTTCAGCCTACATAGACTGAACTGTTGGACGTTGGTGGTTCCATTCCTACCCCCTAAAGGACAGGAGAGACAATACTCCCTCAGCCTTGCAGGGCAACTGCAGGCATATTCGGCCCATGTGAATTAGATTGTTGGGCACTCCAGAGGGTCCATCCTCACCCCTGGCAGGGTGGGGAGGGCTGATGCTATGTCAGTCTACCTGGGCAACTGTGGTCAATTTGGACCCGGGTGACATAGATTATTGCCCACACCTGCAGTTCCATCCCTGCCCCAGGCAGGGGAGGAAGGGGTATAAAGCTTCATCAGTCTCTCCAGGCAACTACACGCTGTCTTGCCCTGCATGACTTGGATTATTACACACAGCTGTGGCTCTCTCCCTACCCCTGGCAAAGAAGAAAGGTGGGAGAAGCTTCATCGATCCCTGTCACAACACAGGCAGCTTCAGCTTCCACCAGCTTACAGCACCAACTGCATCCTCTTCACCTACTACACAGGTAGCAAGAGAGAAAGGGCAAGAAAGCCCTAAACTAGAGAGAGAAACTATACTCAGAATAAATACATCTAGTAAACCAGATGCCAAGTCACCAACAAAAAAATTACAATCCATACCAAGAAACAGGAAGATATGTCCCAGTTAAAGGAATAAGATAAGCCTTCAGATGACATAAAGGAGTTAAGACAACTAATCACAGATGTTTAAACAAATCTCCTTAATAAGTTTAATGAGATGGCTAAAGAGAGTAAGGATATTAAGAAGACATTGGGTGAGCACAAAGAAAAATTTAAAAGCATACATAGAAAAACAGCAGATCTTATGGGAATGAAAGGCATAATAATTAAAATAAAAAATACACTGGAGGCATATAACAGCAGATTTGAGAAGGCAGAGGGAAGGACCAGGGAGCTTGAAGACATGGCCTCTGAAAGTGAACATACAAAAGAACAGATGAAAAAAAGAATGGAAAAAATTGCAAAGGGTCTCAAGGAACTAAATGATGGCAAAAAGACATGCAAATATACGTGTCATGGGAGTCCAAGAAGAAGAGAAGGAAAAAGGGGCAGAAGGAATATTTGAAGAAATAATAGAAAATTTCCCAACCCTCCTGAAGGACATAGATAACCATGTCTAAGAAGCACAACATATTCCCATATGAATAAAACTGAATAGACCAACTCGGAGACACATACTAATCAGAATGCCAAATGCCAAAGACAAACAGAATTCTGAGAGCAGCAAGAGAAAAGTGATACATAACATATAAGGGATACCCAATAAGAATTTCTCATCAGAAACCATGGAGGCAAGAAGGAAGTGGTATGATATATTTAAGATACTACAAGAAAAAAAGTGCCAGCCAAGAATCTTATATCCAGCAAGACTGCCTTTCAAAAATGAGGGCAAGTTTAGAATATTCACAGATAAACAGAAACTGAGAGTTTATAAAAAAAGAGACCGGCTTTGCAGGAAGTACTACAGGGAGTGCTATAGCCTGAAAAGAAAAGACAGGAGAGAGAGGCTTGTTAGAGATGCTAGAAATTAAGATTATATCAGTGAAAGTAATTAAAAGTGTCAAAAGAGTCATGAAAAAAAAATATGACAGATAAAACCCAAAGGTCAAAATGGATGAAATAGCTGCCTTTATAGTAATAACATTGAATGTTAATGGATTAAACTACCCAGTCAAAAAACACAGACTGATGGGATAGGAAAATGAGCCATCTATATGCTGTCTACAAGAGACTCACCTTAGACCCAAGGATACCAATAGATTGAAAGTGAAAGCCTGGAAAAAGATATTCCACTCATGCAGTAACCAACAAAAAAACGGAGTAGCTATACTTATATCAGATGAAATAGACTTTAAAAGCAAAACTGTTACTAGAGACAAGGAAGGACATTACACATTAATAAAAGGGACAGTTCACCAGAAAGAAATAACAATCATAAATGTATAAGCACCTAACCAGGATGCCCCAACATACATGAGGCAAACCCTGGCAAAACTGAACGGAGAAATAGATATCTCTACAATAACAGATGGAGTCTTCAATACACCACTCTCAGTATTGGACAGAACATCCGGGCATAGGATCAATAAAGAAACAGAGAGCTTGAATAATATGATAAATGGACTAAACCCAACAGATAGATATAGAATACTGCACTCCAAAAACAGCAGGATATACATTCGTTTCAAGTGCTCATGGATCTTTCTCTAGAATAGCCCATATGTTGGGCCACAAAGCAGATCTCAAAAAATTCAACAAGATCAAATTATACAAAGCACTTTCTTTGATCATAATGGAATAAAGTCGGAAATCAAAAAGAGGCGGACAAAGGGAAATTCACAAATATACATAGATTAAACAACACACTCTTAAATAATCAGTGGGTCAAAGGAAATTTGAGAGAAATAAAAAAATATCTCAAGACAAATGAAAATGAGAACACAACATATAAGAACCTATGGGATGCAGCGAAGGCAGTGCTGAGAGGGAAATTTATAGCCCACCCCCCCCAGTGCCTACATTAAAAAAGAATAAAGAGCTAAAATCAATGACCTAACGACACAGCTGGAAGAACTAGAAAAAGAACAGCAAACTAATCCCAAAGCAAGTTGAAGGAATGAAATAACAAAGAGCAGAAATAAATGAAATTGAGAACAAAAATCGAGAGAGAGAATTAATAAAACCAGAAGTTGGTTCCTTGAGAAGATGAACAAAATTGACAAACCCTTAGCTAGACAAAGAATAAAAGAGAAGATACAAAAAATGAAATAAAAAATGAAAATGGGGTAATTACTACTGACCCCACAGAAACAAAAGAAATCATAAGAGGATACTACGAACAACTGTACGCCAAAAATTTAGACAATATAGATGAAATAGAAAAATTCCTAGGAACATACGAACAACTTACACTGACCCTGTGAAGAAAAAGAAGACCTCAACAAACCAATTGCAAGTAAAGCAATTGAAACAGTCATCAAACAACTCCCCAAACTGAAAAGCCCAGGACTAGATGATTTTACAGTTGAATTCTATCAAGCATTCAAAGAAGATTTAATACCAAACTTACTCAAGCTCTTCCAAAAAATTGAACAAGAAGGAACACTATCAAACTCATTCTATGAAGCCAATATCGCCCTAATAGCAAAGCCAGATAAAGATATTACAAAAAAAGAATATTACCAACCCATTTCCCTAATGAATACTGATGTAAAAATCCTCTACAAAACACTTGCTAATTGAAACCAACAATACATTAAAAAAATTTATTCATGGGTGCATGGGAGGAAGTCCACCTGAACATACATAAAAGGCATGCATAATTGTTCAAATGCTCACAGGCCATGGTCACGGGGTGAAAAATTATTCAAGAAATGAGAGAACACTGAATTCCCATCCTGGAGAGCTCTGCTATATTCTCAAGGAGAGTAGCAACAGCCCCCCAAGTTAAGGGGCAGTGTCTGGCAAAGAGGGATGATCCATTGATGGGCCCTTGTTAATGACGACTAACCTTATGAGTCTTTGCTCTGGAAATTGAAACAGCCTAGTGTTATGGGTTGCCTAAGAGTTGCCTCTTGAGAACCTCCTTGTTGCTCAAATGTGGCCTCTCTCTAAGCCAAACTCAGCATAT
>PVKH010046430.1:0-10397 GCA_004027955.1 Chaetophractus vellerosus | reverse complement strand
GCTATCTAGCCGGGCCCCATCAAGTAATTTTTAAGAATAAAAAAGTCAATTATATAAGGAAAATTGATATGAAAATGATACACTTCCTTATTTAGGTGTGATTTTCTATCTGAGATATGTTATTTACAAATTTGTTTAGGAATACACTGTTTTGGAACAGCAGATTCAGAAGTTAGTGAGTTGACAGTGACTTGTTTGACATTGGTTCCAAGTTAAGGTGAGCCTAGATCAGTGGTTCTCAAAGCTTGGACTCCCAGCCAGCAGCATCAGTATCACATGATAATTGTTGGAGAAATGCAAATTTTGGGCCGTACCCTGCCCCACTGAATCAGAAACTCTGGGGGTGGGGCCCAGCAATGGGTCTTTTAACAAGCCTGATGTGTGCAATGTTCATTCTCAGTGTCCCTTCCAGCTCTGAAATTCTGGGTTTTTTTTTAAGAAATGATAATAGTCACATGGTTCCTGTGTCTTCTTTTACTAAGTTATAGTCTGATGACTAATGTATCTGAAAGTTCTTTTTGATGCCTTTTTCTCTTTTGGCTATTACATATGATTGTAAGGCTTTCAATTCCCTGGATTGGGTACTACTAATAAAAATTAAGGTTTTGTTCTTTCTGTATTTTAGTATATCCCTCAAACTTCTTTGTATTTCACATGACTAAAAAGGGCCTGACACCCAAAAAAAGTTATTTGGGTTGTCTTTTACTTTGTTATTCTGAGGTTGTCTTCTTCTTGATTTTATACTTTAATACTTTAGCTCCATAATTTTCTCAAAAATCTCTTTGTAGGGAAGTGGTTATCTAGCATGCAGATAGACCTCAGTTTCAATCTTAACTCCACCATATATGAATTTTCTAACATTACAGAACTAACTTAAACTTAGTATCTTAATTTCTTGTCAGCTGCAACATGAGGAAAATGGTATCTAACGCATATGGTTACTAACTAAATAAAATGAAAGAATATGTATAAAGCTCTAAGCACTGTGCCTCATGTTCCATGTATGGTAGTCATTCTTCTCTGTACTTCTCTTTTGGCTTAATTCTCGCTCTGCTCACACCTAAATTCATTTTAACTCTGTTTTATTTTTGAGATCTTAATATTTCTTATTGTCAGACATTTCTTATTCCCACTTATTTCCCAGATTGTGAGGTTGGATCTAAATATGAAGGTCTGCATAAAATTATCTTTGTTAAGCTAGTTGCTAATATTAAAATTCACACATTTAATTTCCATTTCAGGCTTTAGTTGTGCTGTTTAGTGTAATTGCACTGTGTAGAGTGTGCTATTCAAAGACGGATGGGTGTTTACGCTTTCAGCTTGGCCTCTCCAAGCTGTTTGGTTCTATCATTTATCCACTTCTTTTATATAAGTAAAGGTACTCCCTTGAATATCTTACTGCAGATTCATAATTTTTTCTCTCATAGGAAGAGACCTCAAAATAAAATGAAAAAGTCTCCCGTGGGCAGCTGGCGTTCCTTTTTCAATTTGGGGAAGTCCTCATCTGTCTCCAAACGAAAGCTGCAGCGTAACGAGAGTGAGCCTTCCGAGATGAAAGCCTTGGCTCTGAGTGGTGAGCACCCTTCGCCCTGCCATGTCCTGCTGCCGCTCAGCAGTTTGCAAGGCTGGCCATGCCACCTGCTGTCTGCCAGGTGGCTCTTTCCTGCTTGGGGTACACATGCACTATACCATGATAGCAGGTCTCCACAGAGACCTGTTTTGTTATATCATTGGGCACTTCTGCATATTTATATATAATTTACATTACCTCTCAGTTTCGGGGTAAAGAATCAGTAAAAGAAGACAGCTCATATAACAAAATGATAAGGATTATATTATATATAACATGAATGTGATTAAAAACTCACAACAAATTTTTAACATAGCTTTTATATTGTTGGTAATAAAAGTTCTGTTATGTTGTTTAATTTGTATTGTTCTATATTTTTACAGAGTTGAAACAATGATAAACCATGTTTCAACACGCCTGTTAAGTTTATAGCTCTTATCTACCAAAGAAGCTATCTTTTTAGTAGGTGACTTATTGAGGAGAATGTCATATTGAAACAAAGAAATCTATTTCTTTTGAAAAAGCTACTGCTTGAAAAAATAGTTTAAAATCCATGTTCTGGATGTAGGAAGGGCAGTAGTACTTTCTTTTTAGGGAATGTTAGAAATATAACATTCAGTTCATTTAATTATCACCCATTCAGTTTACAAGCATGTACTAAGTACGTGCTAGATATTTTGATAGCAGACTGTGCAGTTAGAAAGAAAATTAAGACACTGATTCTGCCTTCAGGGTCAACCTGGGAAGTCATATGTATAAGAAAATAAATTTTGGTGCAGAATCATAGCTATTGAAATAAGGGCTTACATAAGGTATTTGTGGTAGGAATTGTCAATTCTTGTGGCCCAAGGGCCTGGTGGTCAGAAAATAGAACCTCTGGCTTGGGTTTTAAAGGAAAAGTTGCGATGCACCTAATAGACAAGGGACCGAGAATAGGATTTGAAGAAATGGGAGCAAAGTGTAGACTTGTGTGAAACAAAGAACTCAAAAGAACTTGAGTAGGTAGGTGGGTGCAAGAAGAGGTTCCAGTCATTGGGGCTTTATATGCCTTTGTCCTACATTCCATGGGGAGTTAGTGAATGGTTTCAATATGTAACATAATCAGGTTTGTGTTTAAGAAAGATGACTTTGGCAGAAGCAAAGGGAAAATGTGGGGAGGGATAAGACTAAAGACTGGGCAATCAATTAGTAGACAGAGTTGTACAGACAAGAAATGATGAATACCTGAGGTAAGCAGTGGCAGTCAGCATGGTGGATAGGATTTGAGAGATATGTAAGAAGCAGAATCTACACATGTGGGTGACTAAATGATTGTGGGGGATGAGAGAAAAAGAGGAGCAGAGATAATTTTCTGATTTCTGATTAAATGACAGGGTAGGTGTGGTGCCATTATCACGGTAGGGAGTAGCAGTTTTGGGAAGAAAAATAACGTGTTATTTTGAGCATGTGAGTTGGACATCCCCAAGATTTAATTAGTAGTATGGGCCTGGAATTTGATAATGGAGTTTAATATAGAAATACAGATTTGAAAGTAATCAGCAAACACTGAGAGGTGAAAACCCTAGAAATTAGATTTGATCACCCAGGGAGAGCCTGTTGAGTGAGAAGAGAAGAAGTTCGGGGACTGGAAGAGAAGAGTTAGAAGGAATGGTTAGGAAGATAGGATAAGAATCAGAGATTCGAGGGATGCTGTCACCAGAAATGGTGGAGAGGGAATTTTGAAAGGGTAAGCAGTGCTGAGTAAACCAACCAAAAGGTGAAGAATATGAAGGTTTTTAACAATTTTTATTCAAGTACTCCTGAATGGTCTTTAGGAAATAAAAAAGAAGTTTCTAACTTCATCTCTTGTTCTCAAGCACCTAATCCTTTAGAAAAAATATTTTTCTTGGTATAAATATGTATAAATGTCAGTATAACACATTGTATAATAGGGTGCTAAAATTGAATATGGTTGTCAAAATGCATAACTAGGGGAGCGGATGTGGCTCAAGTGGTTGAGTGCCTGCTCATGGGAGGTCCAAGGTTCAGTTCCCTGGGCCTCCTAAAAACAAACAAACAAAAAAAACAAACAACAAGCAAACAAGTGAAAAAATCAACTTCGGGGAACTGATGTGGCTCAGTGGTTGACCGCCAGCTTCCCACTTACGAGGTGCTGGGCTCAATCTCCGGCCCCAGTACCTCAAAAAAAAAAAAAAAAAAAAGCATAGCTAATTGCTTATGAAAGTTTAAACACCACATGTGGGATGAAAAAAAAAAGGTTCCCTTTTACTACATTTCACTACATATGTAACAAAAAATAAAACCTGACTCTCTGGTTTTGATTCATTAGGTGGCAGGGCAGAAGGAACCCTCCGCTCGGCTAAAAGTGAGGAGTCTCTTACTTCTCTCCATGCAGTTGATGGTAAGACAAAAAGCATCCATTGTTTTATTCTGAAATATTTCATAGAACAGCTCAGGATTTGATTAAGGTTTATAAATATATGTCTAAAAGTAAGTTATAAGCTACCATTTCCTAAGAGTACTAGTTAATCCAGTTAGTATTGTTTAGAATACAATTCACTGATGCAATAATATGGTACCAATTTTGAATCTTTTCACGTTTGACATGATTGCTATTTGTTTACATAAAAATTGCTGAAATGTTTAAATAGACTATTTAAATTTATATAATGCCTAGTGAAAACCGATGTTACTAGCTTTTCCTTCTTTAGATTTCACAATGTGACCACAGTGCTACAAAGTTTAAAGTTTTGATATTTAGATCGGTAGTCTTTTGACTTGGAAATGGCTTAACAAGATATTAAGTTTTGAAGATTCAGATTTATTACAGGAAGCTTTCACTTTCTGAGTAGAATTAGGACTGGGAGAAGACAACTTAAAATGAATCCACTGAGAATGGGACCAACATTTCAGAGCAGATAGTGAAGACAAGTTTGATTGCGACTTCACTCGAAAAACAGAACTAAAAAAAAAAAATCACAAACATACGTTTTTTTTCTGTCTTTTATCTAGCAAATTTGGGCAATAGTTGCAACTATATACTGACTTTTAGAATGAACAAAGAATTGCTTCAGTGTTGGTTTAGAAGGAGTATAAGTTCCATGTAACAGCACAGTAGGTTGTCCTTCTCTTGCCATTTGGCTCATGGTAAAGAACGCTCTCTTTGCAGACACAGTTACATTCGTTGGTTTCTTAGGGCTTTCCTCAGCCCTTTAATGCTCACACCATGCTCTTCTGAAGTATCCTAGGCTGTCATCTTCTTGGGCAGCTTTCTCTTATGAACTCTTGCAACTGCCAGGTCCTCAGTGATCAGTGGTTTGCTTGTGACTCAGGTTGTATCGTGCAGGGCTGCATCGCTTGTATGGCGCAGGGCTTCCAAGGTTTTCTCGTTGCAGTAAATGTGATGATCCAGACAGACAGACGGCGGGTGGGGATGATGCTAGTGTTCAGCAGAACAGAGTATTTCATAGGGATTAATTGTGTAAGTGGTCAATACATGAGCAGATGTATTCGATAAGGCAACTTCTGCCCCTTTATATTATATTTTCACTATGGCAATTGTAATAATTCTGATAGATTACTCAGGTCAAAGACTTTACTAGTTAGCCGTTTAGCTACATTATAAAATTGTCTCTACTGCTCTTGACTCTGCTTGAGAGACCTAAGGCCTATTCTTACTAAAGCCTATTCACAGATTTCTTATGGAATTATCTTTAAGTGTCTGAAAACAGTCCTTTATCAATATATGTAAATAATGTATGGGATTGTGGAGATATCTTAATTGAGAAAAATTTCAGTATTTTGGAAATTTGGGTGTTATGAGGATGTTTTCCCACCAAAATAAATAAATAGCCCTTTTTTGTTTATATATCCATAGTACTGTTTAAAATTATTCTACCCCACAGGTTCCTTGTGAGGTCAGTATGAAATAAGACACAAAAGAAATGAAAAACTTGCCCAAAGTCACAAAAGGAGTCAGTGTTGGATTAGCAGAACCCATGAGTTCTGATTGTTTTTCTTTTCCAAGCCTTAAAAAATACGCACACTCCTTCTGATTATATCATAGGTGCTTGTTATTTAGCATTTGCTTTGGGAGTGCTTTATTTCAAAGTTTAAGTGATGTGTGTGCACACCAAGAGTGAGAAGTGGCATTTTCTTCTTTCATTTAGTAAGCTGCCGTTGCACTAAGTAGGTGACTTGTCCTGGTATTGTGTTGCCAATGACATTCATACTTTGGTGTTGTTATCCATTTTTGCCAGGTGATTCCAAACTGTTCCGACCCAGAAGACCCAGATCTAGCAGTGACGCACTATCTGCCTCTTTCAATGGAGAAATGCTGGGCAACCGCTGTAATTCCTATGATAATCTGCCCCATGACAACGAAAGTGAGGAGGAAGTAGGGCTGCTCCACATTCCAGCTCTCGTGTCTCCTCATTCCGCTGAGGATGTTGACTTGAGTCCACCAGACATTGGCGTAGCCAGCCTGGATTTTGATCCCATGTCATTTCAATGTAGTCCTCCCAAAGCTGAATTAGAATGCCTGGAGAGCGGTGCTTCCTTTTTGGATTCACTGGGATATTGTAAGGATAAGCCAAGTACCATTAAAAAGGATGCCGAAGCAGGTGGCAGCCAGTCACAGACTCCAGGAAGCACTGCAAGCTCCGAGCCTGTCTCTCCCCTTCATGAGAAACTGAGTCCCTTCTTTACCCTAGACTTGAGCCCGACTGAGGATAAATCACCTAAGCCATCCTCATTCACTGAAAAGGTCGTCTACGCTTTCTCTCCCAAGTTAGGACGGAAATTAAGCAAATCACCTTCCATGAACATATCTGAGCCAATTTCAGTGACCCTTCCCACTCGGGTGGCAGAAGCCATCAGTACAGCCTCAAACACAGCAGCTCAGAATGCATCTTCACCAACCCGGAACAGAAGTGTCGAAGAAAGTGAAGTGACAAATAGCTCCCCCACCCAGGTAGTAAAGATGCAAACTAATGAGAGGGAGGCCCAGGAAGGACCTGAATCTGAAGCCCAGCCCCTGGACCAGGTGGCTGCGGAGGACGTAGAATTGCCAGGGGCAGAGGAGCAGTCCGCCACAAGCAGTCAGAGTAAGGCCGTACCTGCTGGCCAGACTCAGACAGGTACCGTTTGCTTTCCTCCATTCTTTCTTTAAGTTGAGAGGGAACTTCAATCGTGTGTGCCATCTGTGCCTTTTAAAAGAGAAGTGTGCTCCACATCTAGCCTTTAATCAAAGAGAATGCTTTCCTGGGTGGTGCTGATAGCTCAAAATCCTAAATTAAAATCAATCACACAAAAATCCCCCAAAGAGCCAGTGCCCTACTGCAGAACTTCATAAAGCCCTGTATCTCTTTGGACAGTCAGAATTCATGGATAATTTTTGCACAACTTCGTAGCTCTTGATTCTGTTTTCTCTTCTGATAAAATATCTGTATTATAGCCTTACAAGTTAACAAGCCAGCCTACACCATCAAATGTAAGCAACTGCTCTTAATAACAATCTGCAAGCACTTGAAGCTTGTTTTCTAAGCAGTCTTTTCTGAGCCAGGTGAGGGACCTGCTTCTTTTTTTGTTTTCCCATCTGTATGGCAATTCAAGAGGAAATTGAAACCTTTAAACACTAATTGTTTTAGTTTTCCTTCTGAACCAGATGTGTTTTCTACAGCATTTGCATGTGGGATAGAAGATCGTGGATTGCCATTTTGAAATATGGAAAGCACCTATTTTTTCTTTTAAATGATCAAATGGGGAATGTTTGGCTTTCCGTTTAGGATAACATAAGATACCTACCTTTTCACTCTCATTTTTTTTCCCAATTTCCCACTAGGAGCAGTTACCTATGACCCCCCTCAGGATTCCGTTCCTGTCAGTTCAGTCTCTCTTATCCCACCACCACCGCCTCCGAAAAATGTTGCCCGCATGTTGGCGCTAGCATTAGCTGAGTCTGCACAGCAAGCTTCAACTCAGTCATTGAAGAGACCAGGGAATTCTCAGGCTGGTTATGTAAATTATGGAGACCTAGCAGTGGCCTCAACTGAAGACAAGCTGCCCAGTTTATCCTACGCTAGTGTCCCTCTAGATAAGGCTTCTTTCCACACTGATGTGCCCGCAGAGCAGTCCCACCTCCCTAACTGTGGCCCACCCACGCCAGACACAGCGGCCGTGGGGGGTCCTACCCATCCCAGAGCAACTGAACCTGGGGCGCAGCCCCTCCATGTAGACCTTCCAGGGACTCAGCCACACCGAACCGTTTTATCCGGGGACCCAGAAAAGGCCATAGTCACTTTAGTTCCCATCACAGACTCGGAGAAGCCTGGTGGCCACGTGTGTTTCCCTGAAGAGCAGTGTGGGAAGACCAGGGTGCTGAGCATCTCCTTTGAGGGTCAGGACCAGTCTCCGCCTCGTCTCCACAGCGGAGAGCAGCCTCTGCCTCTTCCTGGTACCAGCCTGGATATACCCCATCACCCTGCAGAGTTTGCAGACAAATCCCCCACTCCTTCTAATTTGCCTAGAGACAAAATCTATCCTCGTTCTGGGTCCCCTGAAGAAAACACCAGCACAGCCGCCATGGCCTACATGACAACCATTCCAGCAGCAGCTGAAGGAAGCGCTCAGGATGCCAACTGGGATGTGGCCGAACAGCCCACTGCAGCCGCCTTTGCAGTTGCCACCCTGCAGCGCCCTCAGAGAACTAACCGCCCCCTTCCCCCGCCTCCCTCCCAGAGACCCACAGAGCAGCCGCCCACCGCGGGGCAGGTACAAGCAGCAGCCGGTAGAGGACTGACTAATTCCTACAAGGTAAGAAGGGGGGGAAGTCAAGTGAGATAAATACACTTTTTCCAAAGGTATGTCACTTTTCCGCAGGGGGTGTTGTCTCTTTGGGTCACATGCGACATTGAATTTTAAACCCTGGGGCAGGTTTCCATAAACTATTTCCCATTTGAGATTGGAATCTGTCTTTTCCTTAAGGTTTGTTTTTCTCTGAGAAAAGAGCACTTACTTAATGATTGTATTTTAGCCAAACCTGCTTCCTATTCTTCCTAAAGCTTATAGGTTGTTTCTTCATAGTGGTGCAAAGAGATCATGATCAAATTATTTGAATTGGGTGTTAGGTGTTAGGGTTGCAGGCCCCCCCTTTTTTTTTTTATCTCCATCACTGACTTGTGACTTTGGGCAAGTTCTTTAACTGCCTTCTGCCAGTATTCACAGCTATATAATGAGAATGCTGCCTTCTTTAGACATATGCAGACTCTTCAGAGGTAGGAGACTGTCTAAGGATGTTTTGTTATTTTCTCTACATTAACCAGCATATTGTTCCATGGTCAAGTACTGGGTTTTGATGAGAGAATGGATGTTGTATCCAGAATGCTAAGCTTTCTTCTTTATTTTCTCATTTAAAGTGCCACAGGTCTCTTGAAGTCACCTTGAATTTGGATTTCTAGTCCTTCGGGGAGGATGTTATATGTAGCCCTTCCTCTCAGGGATTGCATGTGTGCAGTGGCCCTGTGAGGTTTTCCTACTTGCATGAGGCAAGGTTGGGCCTCACGTGTGTATCTTATTGCCTTTTTATCCCCAGCCCGTTGCCTAGACATGACCCCACTTGGCACCTAGTAAGTTTGCCAAACTGCCTGCCTCCAAGGCCAGGGTGCTTTGCTCTCTGGTGGAGCAGCAAGGCAGGAGGGGCACGGCGCCTCTCCCTGGCAGGCTCTCCTTCCCCTCTGGGGAGAGCTCCCCATCTTCCCACACTAACCACCATCATCCTGCGGATTCCTGTCCATAGAGGATGGGGTCGCTGTGGCAAGTGCACAGACGTGCCCAGATGGAAAACGTCACCCGCATTGCCTAGGATTAGCTCATGCCAGGACAATCAGTAGAAGCTTCCAAAATAAGCACAGTGCTTGACAGTGAAACCTCGTTGGCTGCTTCTGGTTCCTTCTTAATTACTTTGACATCATGATCATTTCTGAACTCTGTTGCGAGGCCCTTCTCGTGCTTTGGGGCCTGGCAGCCTTCTCCTACCTGCGCCCTCTGATCCAGCCCAGGTGATTCCATGCCCTCTCCATCAAGCCTCTCCCTTCCATATGCCATGTTTTTCTCCTCCTCTTTTCTGCTTTTGCTCATGCTCTTCCTTGTCTCTGGGAACCTCTCTCTTCCCCTCCCTTCTTTCTCCTCCCCACAGGCCAGGATGAGTAAAAGGTAATCCTGTTCATTTGAATGACACTTACTCGTCCTTCCCTGTTTGTGGGGCTTACTGTGTGTAACTGTGCATCACTGCAGAGATCTCTCCAGTAGAGTCAATGCCTTTTTATTTAACAGACTGTTGCTGGTATTGATACTGAGTTAGACAAGTGGACTGGGCACATATGTTTTAAGCTTGATAGTGCTATTTTAGCAAACCTCTTTTTTGGCTGCCACACTAAGACAGTGTCATTTGGCAACCTCATCTCACTCCAAGAGCCTTTCATCGTTTAGAAAACTCTGAATAGTTTTTCAAAGATGAGGCTGCTCCCCCAGGTGGTAACACAGGCCCTTTTCCTGGTAGTGGGGTAGGTAGGCTTCCTCCTATCTGGTATGACACTTGGCTTTGGAACTTTCCAGCTGCTACCCAAATAGCCTCAGCTTGTGCAGAACAACTTTGAGTTTGATTCCATAGAGGGGAGGCATAAATACAAATGGTTCCATAATGTTATTGTCTTCCACTAGGTTCACGGAGTAGTTCCAGCTCCAGAGATGCCTCCTGGACCTAGAGCTGTTGACGAGCCTGCAGCTGTCTTTGTCAGGGATGACAGTGCAGCTCCTCAGTGTTCCTTCT
>PVKH010046429.1:0-10394 GCA_004027955.1 Chaetophractus vellerosus | reverse complement strand
CCACCTTACTGCACGGGCCAGCTTGCCTTTCACCAGGAAACCCCAGAAATCAAACCCTGGGCCTCCTATAGGGTAGATGGGAGCCTAATCGCTTGAGTAACATCCGCTTCCCAAATAGGACCTTTTCAAGATGTTATTTTTAGTTACGGTGTAGCCCAACCGAATGAGGGTGGGTCTTAACCCTATGACTGGAGGTTTTATGCAGAGACAGCTGCAGGGAGCTGCAGAAGCTGGAAGTCAGTGGAACCCAGAAGAGAAAAGAGAGGAATTCTCTGTGTGACTGGTAAAAGCCAAGGAACCCCGAGGGTTGCTGGCCAGCCAGAATGCCACCGGCCCGGGAGGAAGCCCGTGAACCAATACTTCCTGTTGTTACGCCAAACCTCGGTGGAGGACTTGCTTTAGCAGCTGGGAAACGAAGGCAGCGCGTATCAGCCAGGTTGGTGTCTGTGGCAGCCTGTTACTGTGCTATCAGCTGGGCAGTGCTTCCTACTGTCTGGCCTCAGTGGTCCCACCCATTTTCAGACCTTTTCTTCCAGCCTTTCCACCAATTCTATGATCAGCTTCACCTCCTTCCAACAAATTTCTTTTCTATTTGTCACGCCTAGAATCGGTTCTGTTGATTGCAACCAAGAACCATAATCTTCCTTTCTAGACCTTGGTCTTATTTTAATCTTGCAACTGAATCTGAGGAATGTGCCAGAGTCCTTTTGCCATTAGGTACCGGCGGAGCTGCCCCTTCCTCTCTTAGTGCCAAGAAGCATAATTAGCAGGCATTTCTCTAAAGATCCATCTTATTAAAAAACGGGCCAGAAGCAAATATGTCGGCTCTTTATTGTTTACCATTGACCTAGTGACTGAGGGAAACATGCCAAATGGGGCTCATTAGGGCTGAATCACCCAACAGGAGACAAAGCATGTGTTTAGGGACTTCAAAAAGGTGAGAAGGAATTTTTTCGGGAAAAAAAAAATTGAATATAGCCGATCCCTTTAAATGGAAGCATTATAGGAAGATTTAGAATTTTGTGGGACTTTTAAAAATCTTTATATAACGGTTTAGTGTTTTATTTCGAATAACATGTGTTCCCCTACACTATCCACCTTTCCAAATGATGCAGATGGAACTCGACTTCTCAAAGAGACACCCAATTTCTTAAAGATTTGGCTTCTTATAATAAAGGAAAGTTATATTTGCTTGAAAAGTTACTAGAGTTTGGCTGGCAGACACTTGGGTCCTTGCTTTGGCCAGTGCTGGGCATCGGGTGCGGGATTGAGAAAAAAAATGCTATTCCTACTGCCCCCTCCACTGCCCACAAAAAATTCTCCTGCACCCCGTGTAGGTTGAGTTCAGCTCAACAGATGTTTTCCCGGCAGCTATGGAGGGGCAGAGGGGAAGATAGCACAGTGCCTGCTTCAAAGCTCTCCCAGCCAGAGGAGGAGACAGGCAGACACGCAGGATTCTCCCGAGAATATGCTCAGTGTTGAGAGGCAGGGGAGCACGGCCGGGGGGCCGGGGCGGCCACTGCTGTGGAGGCGAGAAGCTGGAAGAGTTGGCGGAGGTGAGAGTGGACACAGGAGTCCTGTGTGGCTGAAGTGCAAGTTGGCAGTTTCAGGACATGAAGCTGGAGACTTTAGCAAAGGCCAGGTCATGGCAGGCCCTATAGGTGGGATGACCTTATAATTCCTCAACCATATCAGGACGCTTTTTCTTAAGTTAACCTTTTTATTTTGAGATAATTGTAGAATGACATGCAGTTGTAGGAAATAATGGAGATGCGGTGTCCCCGGCACCCTGTTTCCCCCGCAGGTACTATTTCGCAACACTGTGGTACAATAGCACAACCAGGACATTGACAGGACGTTTCCATCACCACGGGGGTCCCGAACGCTGCCCCTTTAGCCACACCCACTTCCCTCCCGCCTACCCCCTTCCAATCCCAGGCAAGCATTAATCAGTTTTCTACCTCTATAATTTTGTCGTTCCAAGAGTGTCATATAAATGACGGCATACAGTAAGTAGCCTTTTGGAATTGGCTCTATTCACTTAACACGATTCCCTAGAGATTCATCCAGGTCGTTGCACGTGTCAGTAGCTTGTTCCATTTTGCTGCTGGGTAGTATTCCACCGTCTGGATGTACCAACGTTTGTTTACTCAGCCATCCTTGTAGGACATTTGGGTTATTTCCACTTTGTGGATATTATGAGTAAAGCCGCCAAAAATATTCATGTACAGTATTTGTGTGTGTGTGACTGTAAGTCTTCATTTCTCTGAGATAAAGCCCAGGAGTGCAATTACCAGGTCGTATGGTAATTAAATACCGTTTATTCATCTCCCCAGCAGACTGCTGGCACTCTCTCCTCTCACGGAGCGGAGAATGGACTTTCTGTGAACACTCTAAAGCATCATTGAACAGAATGGCAATCTTGTAACAATCAGAGAGGGACAGAAGACAAACCACAGGAAAATGCCTCAAGACGTTCCATGCTTGCAAAGCAACAAACAAGGAAAGAAGGAATGTAGACATGCCATATGCTAAGGGGTAGGAAATTTTGCAATCCCAACTCAGGCATGCAAATATATGTAACTTTATTTCTCCATAACCACACTCAGGTGGCTCTTGAACTCCCTCTTCAAGCAAAGAGCTAAATATCAATTGAACACAACTCAGGGCTGATTTTATATATGTCGATTGAAAACAAACTCAGTGGATTCAAGATTGTTCCACTTCCTCTTCTGTTCCTTTCCTCCTCTCACACGGATGATTTAGTAGAGAGGAAAGGGTATATTTCCTCCTGGATTGGGGAGGGTGCGTGGTCCCCTGCCGTTGCTGACATTTCTGCGGTGTGGCTTCTCCCTGCCCATCACTGGGCTGAGGTCCGCTCGAGGGCCATGACTGATGGGTGCATCCTCCGTGGTCTGACCCAAGCATCTTCAGGGCCTCTGCCCTCTCAATCCCACCCACCCAGGGTTCTCAGAGAGTCTTGGTTATTTTCAGCTCACTTCAAGGCTTGGTGAGACTGTCCTAGATTCCCACAGCCATTGCGCATCTCTCACTCAGCCAAAGGTGGCGTGGGCGGAGACCCCACCGCGTGAGCTCCGCGTCTGTCCAGATGAACTTACCGGCTTTCAAGAGTTCTTAGCCCACCTGGTAAATTGCATTGACTGATTTATTTTCTTATGTTTCTCATTTAATTCACTTATTTGCACCGATCTTCCCTAAGTAGGATATAATTCAGCTTTACTTATCACAGTTGGGTATCACTACTAAATTTTGTGATTCAAATCCTGCTTTTTAACACTGATTTATTTTTTTAAAACTTTTTTTTGGATATAATTTCAAACTTACAGGCCAGGCACAAAAATAATACAAAACCCATACAGAGAACACCAACACACCCCACCCAGATACCCAGATCCAACTTTTAACTTTTTGCCGCATTTGCCCTTCCTTCCTCCTTCCATCCCTCTCTCCCTTCCTCTCTCCCTTCCTTCCTTTCTTTTCCTTTCATCTATATATCTTTGATTTATTTTTTATTAGAGGAGTTGTAGGTTTATAGAAAAATAGTGCGGAGAATACAGAGTCCCATATCCCTCCCTTCACACACATTAACACTTTGCATTTCACTGATTGATTTTTGAATGTTAAATCAAAATTGCATTTTTGAGATAAAGTCATATTATTATTTTGATTTGTTTTGGAGTTAGATTTGCTAATATTTTGATACGATCTTTTATGCTTATATTTGTGAGGGTTTACGAAGCTGATAACTTCCTTTTCTTATTTTCTCTTTGTGGTTTTGCTATCAGGGCTATGCTATGCTATGCTGTTTTCTGAAAAAAATGGTGTAAGATTGGTGTTCTTTTTTTCCTTAAACATTTGATTCAGTTAATCAGTGAAATCATCTGGACCTGAAGTTTTCTGTTGGGGAAGTTTTAAAATTTTGAATTCAATTAATTTAACAGATATATGGTTACTCTGATTTTCTATTTTTTTCTTCTATCAGTTTGGTAAGTTGTCTTCTAAGAATTTTGTCTTTCATCTAAAGTGTAGAATGTACTGGCATATGGTTCTCAGACTATTCTCAATATCATTTTAATGTCTACAGGATCTGTAATGAGGCCCCCTTTTTCATCTGAGTCATTGCCAATTTGCGTTTTCTCTTCATTAGTCTTAATAAAGTTTTGTTCATCTTATTAATATTTTCCAAGAAGCAAATTTTGCTTTGTTAATAGTCTCTATAGTTTTCCTTTTTAAAAATTGATTTGTATTATTTTCTTCCTTCTACTTTCTTCAGGTTTAATTAAAAAATTTTTTTATTGTTTTTTTAAAAAAGATATTTAGATTACATAAATGTTACATAAAAAATATGGAGGGATAAAGAACCATAGTGGCTATGGCTGCTGTTTTCCGGGCCCTAGGGAGGAAAAAGTTGATGCACTTGGTGACCACTGCCGTTTCCCTCACAGCTTCTGGGACTCACAGGGTGCTGTGGAGAAGAGGTTGTTCACAGAATAAACAGGTGACCAGCCAAGAGGATCTGCCCATTCCAATGGAAAATCCTTTTAAGGAACCTCTTAAAAAATGTATCTTGTGTGGAAAACGTGTAGTTTATAAGAATGTACAGCTTCTGTCCCAGTTTATTTCTCCATTTACTGGCTGCATTTATGGAAGGCACATAACAGGTCTTTGTGGGAAGAAACAGAAAGAAATCACAAAAGCAATTAAGAGGGCTCAAATAATCGGTTTTATGCCAGTTACATACAAGGATCCTGCATATTGCAAAGACCCTAAAATTTGTAACATCAGATATCGAGAACAATATATATATAAGGTCATTACCAATAAACTTAGTTTACAATGAAAAAAATAGAGAGAGAGAGGACTCCCGTATGCCCCACTCCCCACACCTCCCACTTTTCCCCACATTAACAACATCCTTCATTAGTGTGGTACATTCATTGCAATTGATGAACACATTTTGGAGCATTGCCACTAAGCCTGGATTATAGTTTACATTGTAGTTTACACTCTCTCCCGCACAATTCTGTAGGTTATGGCAGGATATATAATGGCCTGTATCCATCATTGCAATGCCATTCAGGACAATTCCCAAGTATCTTCAGGTTAATTTGTTCTTTCTTTTCTGTCTTCTTAGGGTGGAAACTTAGATCACTGATCTTTAACTTCTCTTTTTTATGTAAACATTTAAAGCTATAGATTTCTCTCTAAGCATTGCTTTAACAATATGCCTCAGCTTGTAATATGTTGTATTTACTTCACTGTTGAGTTCAAAATATTTTCCTATATTGCTTTTGAGTTCTTTTGTGATCTGTTTTTAAATTTTTTGAGTGTTTCATTTCCAAATATTTGATGATTTTGTTGATATCTTATTGTCATCGATTTATAATTTAGTACACTGTGCTCAGAGAACACAAATAATTTGAAATTCATTAAATTACGGAGGTGTATTTGGCCCAGTGTAGGGTGAATTTTTCTGAACATTCCTTATGCATTTGAAAAGAATGTGTATTCTGTAGTTGTTGGTATTGCACCCTATAAACATCAATCAGAGTAAGATATTTGATAATGTTGTTTAAATCTACATTCTTACTGATTGTTTTGTCTACTTGCTCTGTCAGTTACTAAGAGAGGAGTGTTCACATCTTTAAGAATGATCGTGGATTTGCTTCTTCCTCCTCTCAGTTCTATCAGTGTTTCCTTCATATATTTTGAAAGGTCTGTGATTAGGTCTATACCTATTTAGAATTGTTATATCTCTCTGATGAATAATATTCCATAGTGTGAATATACCACAGTTTGTTTACCCGTTCATCAGTTAATGAACACCTGGGTTATTTCCAACTTTCAGCAATCGTGAATAACACTGCTGTGAACATTGGTGTGAAGATGTCTATTCATGCCACTGCTCTCAGTTCTTCTGGGCATATACCTAGTAGTGGTATTGTTGGGTCACATGGCAAGTCTATATTCAACTTCCGTAGGAACTGCCAAACAGTCCTCCACAGTGGCTGTACCATTTTACATTCCCACCGACAGTGAACAAATGTTCCTATCTCTCCACATCCTCTCCAACATTTACAGTTTTCCAACTTTTTAATGGTGGCCACTCAAATAGGTGTGAAATGATATTTCATTGTTGCTTTGATTTACATTTCCCTAGTTGCTAGTGATGTTGAACATCTTTTCATGTGTTTCTTCGCCATTTATATTTCTTCTTTGGACAATTGTTTTTTCAAGTCTTTTGCCCATTTTTTAATTGGGTAGTTTGTCTAATTGTTGAGTTGTATGATCTCTTTATATATTGTGGATATTAAACCCTTATAGGACATGTGATTGCCAAGTATTTTCTCCCATTGAGCCAGCTGCCTTTTCACCCTTTTGACAAAGTCCTTTGAAGTACAAAAGTGTTTAATTTTGAGGAGATTCCATTTATCTATTTTTTCTTTTGTTGCTTGTACTTTGGGTGTAAGGTTTAAGAAACTACTGCCTACTGCAAGATCTTGAAGATGTTTTCCTACATTTTCTTCTAGGAGTTTTATGGTTGTCACTTTTATATTCAGGTCCTTGATCCATTTTGAGTTAATTTTTGTAAAAGGTGTGAGATAGAGGTCCTCTTTCTTTCTTTTGGATATGGCTATCCAGTTCTCCCAGCACCATTTGTTGAATAGACAGTTCTGGCCCAGCTGGGAGGGCTTGACAGCCTTGTCAAAAATTGCTTGACTGTAGATGTAAGGATCTATTTCTGAGTTCTCAATTTGGTTCCATTGGTTAATGTATCTTTCTTTATGCCAGTATCATGCTATTTTTACCACTGTAGCTAAGTAATATGCTTTCAAGTCAGGAAGTGAGAGTCCTCCAACTTCATTCTTTTTAAAGACTTTTTTTTTTTTTTGGCAATTCAGGGCCCCTTACCTTCCAAATAAATTTGATAATTGGCTTTTCCATTTCTGCAAAAAAAGGGCTGTTGAGATTTTTATTGGGATTGCGTTGAATCTGTAAATCAGTTTGGGTAAAATTTTGACATTTTAATGATATTTAGTCTTCCAATTCATGAACATGGAATGTCTTTTCATTTATTTAAGTCTTCTTCAGTTTCTTTTAGCAATGTTTTGTAGTTTTCAAATACAGGTCCTTTATGACCTTGGATAAGTTTATTCCTAAATATTTAATTCTTTTAGTGACTATTATAAATGGATTTTTTCCCTGATTTCCTCCTCAGATTGCCAATCAGTAGTGTATAGAAATGCTATTGATTTTTGCCTGTTAATCTTGTATACTGCCACTTTGCTGACCTTGACTATTAGTTTTAGTAGTTTAGTTGTGGATTTTTCCGGATTTTCTAGATATAGGGTCATATCATCAGCGAATAGTGAAAGTTTTACTTCTTCCTTTTCTATTGGGGTGCCTTTTATTTCTTTATCTTGCCTAATAGCTCCATCACAGTACATTCCCTTTTGAATATGGTATTCTTCGCTCAGCATAATCATTTCTTGATTCATGCATTCATTCATGTTGTTATATGTTACCAAGTAGTTCATTATTTTTTATTGCTGAGTAAATTCCATTGTGTAGATACACCACATTTTGATGTGTATTCACTTATTGATGGACATTTGGTTACTTCTAGTTTGGGGAATTATTAAGTAAGTTTGCTATGATTATTTGGGACATGTCTTTGGTGAACATGTTTTCATTTCTTGGGAAAATGCCTAGGAGTTGAATGGCTGGATTGTGTGGTAAGTGAATGTTCAATTAAAAAAATCTATTTTACTGATACATATTAATAAACCATAAAATCCACCCAAAGTGTACAATCAGTGAATCACATAGTTGTGCATTCATCAAGTCATTTTCATTATTCCAATAATAATATTAGAGCATTTTCATTATTCCAATAATAATAAAAGACAAACAAAAACTCATCACCTGCCAATCTCTCTTTACATTCAAAAAGAGTTTTCCAAAGTGGTTGCACCATTTTACAAATCATCAACAGAGTAGAAGAGTTTTAAATGTTCCGCATCCTTGTCAACACTTGGTATTAGGAACACTCAAAATTTTCTTTTAACATTTTAGCTATTCAAATAGTTGTGTGGTTAAGTCTCATTGTAGTTTAATTTGCATTCCCCTGAAGATTAATGATGTTTACCCTCTTTTTATGTGTTTATTACTCAATTGTATATTATTGTTGGTGAAGTATCTTTTCAAATATTTCCTTTGCTTTGATTTCATATTAAATGGTAAATGTGGGGAAGCAGATATGGCTCAAGCGATTGGGCATCCGTCTACCATATGGGAGGACCTGGGTTTGATCCCCGGGACATCCTGGTAAAAAGGCGAGCAGGTGAGCTGGGCCCATGCAGCGAGCCTGGCCCACACGGTGAACCATGTAGCAAGGTGATGATGCAACAAAAGAGAGATGCAGGGGAGAGCCAAGGCGAGATGCACTAGAAACCAGGAACTGAGGTGGTGCAAGTAACGGTGCCTCACTCCCACATCAGAGGTCCCTAGGATTGAATCCTGGTGAAGCCTGGAAAAGAAGAATGAGAAGAGAAGGCAAGAAACAGACACAGAAGATCACCCAACAAATGGACACAGACAGCAAGTGGTGGTGGTGGGGAATAAAAGTGTGAAAAATTTAAAAGTAAAAAAATAAAAATAAAAATAAATTGTAAATGTGCTTTATATATTCTGGACACAAGTTCTTTTTTAGATATAAATACAAAAAATATTTTATCCCATTCTGTGACTTGCTTATTTTAACAGCCAACAAAAGAGATAAAATGAATCATAAACAATACTCAGTGCATCCAAAAGAAGTCAGAAAAAGGGAAATTGAACAAAGAACAGATGGGACAAATAGCAAACAAATAACAAGATGATGGATTTAAATCTAACCATTTCAATAATCATACTAAATGTAAATGGTATTAGGCCCCAATTAAAAAGCAGAGATGCTTAGATTGAATTACAAGTAAAAAAACAGGACCAATCTTATATTGTCTACAAGAAATACACTTTTTTTAAAAAGATTTATTTCTTTTATTTATTACATATCCCCCCCTTTCTGCTTGTTCTTGCTGTGTTCATCTTTGCGTTCTTCTGTGTCTGCTCATCTCCCCCCGCAGCAGCGACCCACTGAGTCAGCTCACTGTGTGGCGGCCTGCCCCGCCCGCAGCGGCTTGCCTTCTCAAAGCAGTCTGCCTGCTCGAGGAGGCCCCGGGAACCAAACTCGGGGCCTCCTATGTGGTAAACCAGTGCCCTACCAATTGGGCTACAGCCAGCCCCCAAGAAATACACGTTAAATATAAAGGCATATATAGACTTTTTAAAAGATGGAAAAAAGATAAACCATGATATTACTAATCAAAAGGAACATGGAGGGAGGCAGATGTGGCTCAAGTGATTGAGCTCCCACCTACCACATGGGAGGTCTGGGTTCAGTTCCCGGTGCCTCCTAAAGAAGACGAGCAAGACAGCGAGCTGACACGATGGGCTGGCATGGTGATCTGGCACAATGGGCTGGCGCAGCGAGCTGACACAACAAGGTGATGCAACAAGAGACACACAGAGGAAAACATAATGAGAGACACAACAAAGCAGGACGCGGAGGTGGCTCAAGTGATTGAGTGCCTCCTTTCCACATGGGAAGTCCCAGGTTTGGTTCCCAGTGCCTACTGAAAAAAAAAGAAGACCAGCACACAACAAACAGACACAACAAATGCAAACAATGATGGGGAAGGGAGAAATAAATAAAAATAAACCTTTTAAAAAAAGATTAAATTATTTAAAAAAAGGAACATGGAGTGACATATTAATAACACAGAAAGCAGATTTGAAATGACTATTACCAGGGATAAAGAGAATAATTTTATCACAGGACATAGCAATCCTAAGCACTTATGCACATAATATCAGAGCTTTAAAATATATGAAGGAAAAGCTGATAGAACTGCAAGAAGAAATAGACATACCCATAGTAATTGATAGAAGTGGTGGCAGAAAATTAGCAAGGATGTAGAAGACTTGAACAACACTGTCAACCAGGCTGACCCAATTGATTTTTATAGCATATTCCATTAAAAACAGGAGAAAAAAATTCTTGTGAAATGCACATGTAGCATTTAAAAAGATAGATTTTAGACTATATAACAAATCTCCAATAAATTCAAAAAGATTTTGGCTAAACAATACATGTCCTCTGATCACAGTGGAATTATATTAGAAACCAATATACAGAATTATCTCTGGAAAATTTCTAAATAATTTGAAAATAAATAGCATACTTCTAAATAACCTAAGAATCAAAGAAGAAATAAAAAAACAAAACAGAAAGTTTTTTTAAAGATTTTATTTATTCCCCCCCCCACACA
>PVKH010046428.1:0-10397 GCA_004027955.1 Chaetophractus vellerosus | reverse complement strand
TAAACAATAAGTGTAACAAATAACTAGAAGAAGAAGGTATTTTAGAATGTGATAAGTGTGGTGGAATTCAGGGACCGTGATTGGGGCAAGTTGAAATTTTCAAGAGGATGGCAGGGGAGGTCCCATTGATAAGGAGGTGAAAAAATAAGCCAAGCATAACTGAGGCCAAGAACATCCTTTGTAGAGGGAATGCCTGGAACAACAGCCCTAACTGGAGCGTCCCTGGAATGTTCAGAGAAGAGTTTGCCTCTAGGGATGACAGTAAGGATAGTGCAGTAGGCAGAATAATGACTCCTTCCCCAAAGATGTGCACACCCTAATCCCTGGAACCTGTGAATCTGTTATGTAACATGGCAAAGCAAAATTAAGATTGTAGATGGAATTAGGTTTGCTAATCAGTTGACCTGGAGATAGAGAGATTATACTGCATTATCTGGGTGGACTTTATGTAATCACAGGGGTTCTTAAAGGTAGAAGTAGGAAACAGGCAACAAGGTTGGAGTGATGTATGTGAGAAGGAGTCAACTCATCCTCACTGAATTTGAAGATGGAGGATAGGGGCCACAAGCAAAGGCACACAAGTGATGTCTAGAAGCTTGGAGAAAAGTTTCCCACCTGGAGAAAGCAAGGAAACCAATTCACCTTTAGTTCCTCCAGGAGGAATGCAGCTCTGCCGACACCTTGATTTTAGCCAGCTGCAACCTGTGTCAGACTTCTGACCTAAAGAACTGTAAGATAATAATCTGCATAGTTTCAGCCAGTAAGTTTGTGACAGTTTGTTACCCCCCCCCCAAAAAAAAGCAAAGAAAACTAATGAAAAAGTAATGTGAGAGAGTGAGAGAAGTAAGGAGGGCTAGGTCTTGAAGGCCCTTGAATGGCATTGTAAAGACTGGCCTTCTACTCTGAGCAAAGAGGGGAGCCACTGCAGGTTTTGAAAGAAAGTTGGCATGATTTGACAGATTTGAAAGGATTTCTAGACATAGAAGGATAAAGGTAGAAACAGGGAGACCTGGTGTAGTAGTGCAGATGAAATATGATGGTGGTTCATACCAGTATGGTGAAAATGGTGGTGGTGGTAAGCATTTGAATTCTGGCTTTACTTTTAAAGTGGAGCTAATGGGATGTTAGATGAGGGAGAAATAGGAAGGTCAAGAATGAGTCCCAAGGGAAAAGGATGTGACTCAAGTGATTGGGCTCCCATCTACCATATAGGAGGTCCAGGGTTCTATTCCCAGGGCCTCCTAGTGAAAGGCAAGATGGACTGGGTGGTGAACTGGTCCCAGTGAGAGCTGGCCTTCATGGAGTGCTGGCCCATGTGGATACCTAGCACAGCAAGATGATGCAACAAAAAGAGACACAGAGGAAGACAATAAGAGACACAGCAGATCAGAGAGCTGAGGTGGCGCAAGAGATTGAGAGCCTCTCTTCCACTCTGGAAGGTCCCAGGATCGGTTCCCAGTGCCGCCTAAAGAGAAGAAAAGCAGACACAGAAGAACACACAGAGAGCAGAGAATGAGTGCAAAACAATTGGGGGGCTAGGGGGGAATAAATAAACAAATCTTTAGGAAAAAAAGAATGAATCCCAGGTTTTGTTCTGAGGAATTAATAGGAAAGAGATTCCATTTATAGAGGTTGGGTAAGCTTCAGGTGGAGAAGTGCTGGGAAGATGATCAGGATTTCAGTTTTGGACATATTGAGTCTGTGATACTTAGTAGATATCCAAGAGGTGGTGTTGAATAGGCTGTTGGACACATGCTTATTTAGAGTTTAGGAAAAAGGCTGTGGTAGATATATAAATGTGGGAGTAGTAGGATTATAGATGTATTTAGATTCATGAGACCAGATGAGATCACCAAGGAACTGGTGTGGATGAGGAAGAGAAGAGACCAAGATCTATGCCCTTTGGTGTTGTATCTATTCTTAGGTTTGTGAGTTGCCAGCATTCTACATGAGAAATTATTATAATGATTAATGATTAAGTCTGTTCTTTATTTACCCTGGACAGGAGTCTGTTCAGTCGAATTTGCCTCGATTTATCAGCTTGCCCCATAGCAGAGATGAAAACGACAAGCAGAAACTCATAGACACCAAGCCACTGAGTACTGATTTATCAGGCATAGAGTTCATAGAACTTGCCTTCAAACTAAGAAAGGTATGGGGGCCAAGTTCTAGACCTTTGAAAGAAGAACTTGTATAAACAACCTCTTCCACAAGCACATGCACCATAACATCACTCTTCTGACTTCATTTGCTGCACACCTCACTTGGCTCTTGATCCTATATTGATTCACAACTAGCTCTCATCTGGAGCTGAAAGCTGAGGACAATAAATTTCACTAATGTACATGTATGGAAAGTTTGCCTGGTGAAAGATTGCCAGGCATGGCCATCTTTTTAACCAATTCCAGTTTTTAGCAAATTATTTTGAAATAATATTTTAATCATGAGATTTTAACATCTCACAAGGTATTTAAATCCATTAATATAACCTTCTTTTTTTGAGACATGAGGAGGAGGGTAAACTTTCCAATTGAGAATTATTCTGTTAGATGCTGAAATATCATAGATGGACGGAAAGTATTTTTTTCCTCATTTCTTCCTGCTATTTCCATCAAACAATTTAGTGAAATTCAAGCCCATGAACACCTTGAAAATACAATTTGAGCTCTGCTTTTCCTCTCCACCAATTATATTTATGCTTACTATATGGACAAAACTCTTAACTAATAGTACAAAAATTAAATTGCATATGTAAAAACTGAGCATTTGCCTTAAACTATCCCCCCAAATAAAGCAACAGTTTATGTTTAAAACATAAGTTCTCCTATTATTATAATTATACTCATCAAAGATCTAATGTTTTAAGAAGAGGGACACAGGGAGAATTTCTTTCTGTACCCAGTTACTTTGATGAACACTTGAAGTTCTTGTGATCACATGTGATAGCAGTACTGGTTATAAAAGCATTTCAATTTTTAAAAAATGTACCTTAATAAGGGATTCATAAAATATGTTTTGTACAAAAAGAAATTGTTGCCACATGGTGAAGCAAGATGGCTGAAGATCTTTGTGGAGGTCTCAGCCTTCCTCTCCAGGCCCATTGTCTCCTCTTGAGCTGTTCCATGGGCCCAGGCTTTTGGGGCTTCATGCTTAAGCAACCTTCTCTCTCACATTGCAGAATCAAATATGTTGTCTCTCTTTTCCTCTGCCTGAGTGAGTTTCTTTCTGTGTTTCCATTTATATCAGACCCAGCAAGAGGGTAGAGACTCAGCCTGAGTCAGGCCTCACTGACTTAGTCCAATCAAACCCCCTAAAGTGATCCTGTCAAGTAATCTAATCAAAAGCCTCTCAACTGAATTTAAGGCAATCAAAGGGTGTCACACCCAGAGGAATAGTTTACAAACATAATATTTCTCCATTTGGGATTCATAAAGTAATTCAAACTGCCACACCAGGGGTTGGCAAACTTTTCTGTAAGGGCCAGATAAATATATTTGGCTTTCTAGAGCACATGGTCTCTAATCAATTCTGTCACTGTTTTGTGAAAGTATCCATAGCCAATATGAAAATGATTAAATGTGGTTGTATTTCAATGAAATTTTATTTATGGACACAAATTTAAATTTCATATAATTTTCACATGCCATAAATTAAAAACATTTAAAAATGTACAAACCATTCTTAGCTCATGGGCTGTACAAAAACAGGTGGTGGTTTGGATTTGGCCTACAGGTCCAATTTGGCCAAACTTTGCTCTCAGCATTGAACCTCAGGACCTAGGCAAATGTCCTTATTTGGTAAATCCTTTACCAATTCCTTTTCCAGCCACATGTGGGTCCCTGACTTGACCTGAAGCAGACTGGCCAATTTCTGCCAAGCCAGCACCAATGTGCATTGACATAAGCATTGTTCCCTTCTAAAGAGCAACTCCTTTATATATGCAGACTTAGAAGAATAACAAAATGAAAGGGAAAAAAAGCAATGTCCTCAGCCAATCTGTCAGTCTGAATGTATGACAAAAATAGTGACTAGATGGTTTTTAGGCCCAAAATTAATTTAGGTATATGCTATGTGGTTGATTTTTTTTTAAAAATTAAATTTCAATGAAAGATTTTAGGTTTATCGTAGTTAGATATCATTTTAGCCCATTACCCCTATTGTGTTCTTTCAAATGTTTTATTTTGCCATTTAATATGTTAACCATCCTTCTAATTCTGATACCTCCAGAATGTACAAAGCATGGCAGGCTTAGCTTCAATTAAGTTGTTGATGAAAATGTTAAATAGGGCAGAGCCTATGAGAGAATTAGCTGAACCCTCTAAATAAGTCCATGAACCAACTTCACAAAAAGGTCCACAATGTATTCATGTGAGACTTTGTCAAATGCCTCAAAAATACACTATATCTTCAATAATTTAAAAAGGAAATGAAGATAATTTGGTTGATAGGACTTGTTCTTAGAAAATTCATGATGTTTCTAGTGAACTCCTTTTATTAGTATTCACAATTTATCTGCCTAATGAACAGTTCTTAAATTTTACTGAAAATTATTAAACCCTTGTTATTTCCAGCCAGAATCCACTGTCTTCCTAAATTTTGAATAACCAGTTTGTTCATCTCTTATATTCTTATGTTTCTTGCTTGATCCCCAGCCCCTTATAATTTCAAGCACTTATTATATAATCATATCTGCAAGTATTTTCAGTACCTTGGAATGAAATCAATCAGAGCCTGGAAACTTGAACTCATTCAGAGCAGCTAGGCAAGCTTTCATTTTTAATAAAATCAGTTGATACAACCCCAGATTATTCCCAATCTGCATGTAATTCTCAATGTTTCTTCTTGGTCTCAAGTCAGATTGCCTCTTCTTTTTCAATCTCTGGAAAATTGTCTCCTCCATTTCCCAGGGTAGTCTTTAAGTTACAAAGTTCAGAACCTTTAAAATTTTAAAAGTTTAGTTTTTTTTCCTTCACATATCATCTCAAATATAACATGGAATCCATAAAGAAAAGCTTTTCATTTTTGTAGAATTCCACTATAATTTCATTAAATACTACCCTTTGTCATAGGACACAAAGGGTAGATGAATCTCTGCTTCATGTATGGGGAATATGTGATAATCTCACTGAATCCCATAATGTGAAAACATCACCCCTGTTAAGTTCAAGTTTAAGAGCTTGGCTCTCATTTCCTTGAATATAAGTCTCTCTGTGTCTGGTCTACTGTGAGCATCTGAAGTTCCTGACTTGGCTCCTGAGAGACTGTGGTTCAAGGAAGTAACCAAAATAGAAACAGAAAAATTTCATAAAATTAGACTATCTTCAATCAGCTGAGTCTCATTAAGATTTGCAATGTACAGGAACAAGAGTATGGGGTTTTAAAGTTGTACTATCTTTGAGAAAAATCTGTTAGATAAATTATTAAAACTAGGTGCAAATAATATTCAGGGGAGCCTATGTTAATGTCTTAGATTCAGTTTTAAAAGCACTAGATGACCACTCATTTAATTTGAGAAAAAAAAGTAATGGTCCAATTAAAAACAATCCTTATTTAACAAGGTAGATCAGCTTATTTTCAGTTTGATACATGCATTTGAAAGGAATGAATGAATGGATTTAAGATTTTACAAAATTCTTACTCCTTATTAATTATCAAAGTTTTAAAAAATTAAAAATTTACTCTAGGTATTTAAATATATGACACCAAACACTTATCAAAAACACCTGGCCTAAGAATGTTCAAGTTTGCACTTATATAATTTGCTTGCAGTAATATCTCCACTTTCATCCCTTACGTCTACATTTATTTTCAAAAGCACATCACTGTGATCAGTTTAAACCATATTATTTCTCAAAATGCATTTGAAGCTCACTGATATGTTGGTTTTCATCAGTCTGGCAGTCTTTCAAGCATTACCTTCTGACTGCTCAAAACATACCTCTTATAGTAGTATATGCTAAGTCATATAATATGTGGACATAATCCAAAGGTCTTATTCATATGAAGCCATTCTTATTCTCCATCTCCTTATACTGCTTTTTTAAAAATTGAAAACTACAGTTATATATTATATAGCCAAATGTATTTTTAGACTGTCTCATAGATAAAAATGTGAGCAGAGTCAAGGCAAGGTCTTTGACTTATTAACTACTGTATCTTCAGAGCATAGCATAATGTCTAGCACATAGTAGACACTAAATAAATATGTATTCAAGCTTGCTTCTGGGAAGATGGTGTCAGAGAAGCCTGGCAGGGCTCAACTCTTACAAAAAGAGAGGAAGGGCAAGTAATTGTCTGAGGGAGCTGCTTTGAAGATCTGCAGACCAGGAGAGTGCTGCGTATCATCCAAGAGGGAGAGGGAGAGAGAAATGAAGGGCTAAAATGAAAACTGGGAGCTACTCACACCCTGCAGCAGGGAATGGCACCTATCCCTCACCCACAAGGCAAGCACCCTTGGTAAAACCCATGGCTCATTACAACCAACTGAGAGGAGACTGGATGTCCTCCCTGGGAAGAGGCAGGGTGTGGAGGAGGTTGGGGAGTGATTTCTCTTCAGTGAGTTTGGCTAGCAGAGCCTGCTTTGAGCCTTGGCTCTAGCTAGCCCTGCAAGTGAAGTTTGAAAGAGACACCTCTATAGAAAGATTCACTGAAGAGCACATTCACTGGCAGGCCTGGAAACTGCAAGGAGAAAAAAAAATGCATTCTGGAGTCTCTTATGTCCCGGGCCCTCTTGGATCTGGCCCTGTTTTGCTAATGCAAGCTGGGAAATTTCAAAGATTTGGAAGAAGTTGAGCCAAAAAATAAAGGAGAGCATGAAACAAAATCAAGAGGAAAGAGAGAGAAATTGACCATCAGAGTAAATTCACCAACATAATCTGAGGCCTACATATCAGCCAAAAATTACAAGGCATACTAAGAAACAGAAAGATATGGTCCAGTCAAATGAATGAATCAAAAATACTGATGAGACAGAGGGTTTGAGACAATTAATCAATGATGTTCACATAAATTTCCTAAATAAATTCAAGGAGTTGAAGGAAAATATGACTGAAGAGATAACGGATATTATGAAGATACTGAGGGAGCATAAAGAACAATTTGAAAATCTGCAAAGAAAAATAACAGCTCTTATGGGAATGAAAGATACAATGGATCAGATTAAAAATACAGAAGAGACATATTACAGCAGAGTTGAATTGGTTGAGAATACATAAGAGACATATTACAGCAGATTTGAATTGGTTGAGGACAGAATTAATGAATTAGAAAACAGAGCATCTGAACTTGAAAAGACAGGAGACCAGAAAGAGAAAAGAGTGGGAAAAATTTAAATTAAAAAATTAAAGTGTCTTACAGAAATGAATGAAACATACACATTACATGTGTCCCAGGAGAAAAGAACAGAAAAGGGGCAGAAAGAATTTTTCAGGAAATAGTGACTGAAATTTCCAAACCTTTATGATCTGATATTCAACAAGGCCAGCAAGCCCACTCAACTGGGACAGAATGGCCTCTTCAACAAATAGTGCTGGAAGAACTGATATCCATTTCCTAAAGAATGAAAGAGGATCACCTTCTCGCACCCTATATAAAAATGAATTCATGATGGGTCAAAGACCTAAATATAGGAGCCAAGCCCATAAAACTCATAGGAGATAATGTAGGAAAGCTTCTATGAGATCCTGTAGTAGAAAGTGGTTTCACAAACTTTACACCTGAAGTGCAAAAAGAAAAAATAGATAAATGGGATCTTCTCAAAATTAAAAACTTTTGCACTTCAAAGAAGTTTGTCAAGAAAGTGAAAAGGCAGCCTACTCAATGGGAGAAAATATTTGGGAACCAATTATCTGATAAGGGTCTGTATTAGTCAGCCAAAGGAGTGATACAAAGCACCAGAAATCTGTTGGCTTTTAAAAAGGGTATTTATTTGGGGTAAAAGCTTACAGTTATAAGGCCTTAAGGGGTCTATCTCAAGGTACCATAAGAGGCACTTTCTTACCAAAGTCTGTTGCCTTGTGTTGAAGCAAGATGGTTGCTGATATCTGCAAGGGTTCAGCCTTCCTCTTCCTCTTAAGGCTTCATGGGCCCAGCTTCTTCTGATCTCAACTGTAGGCTGGAGGGTTTGTTTCTTTCCAGGCCTTCTAAGCTGCTCTGGGCTCTGGTCTCTTCAGCTGCCAACTAGCAGGCAAATGACTCAGCTCTCTCCAGGGCTTTAGCTGTTTGAGCCTTCTCCTTTCTGTCACATGGCAGGACCAAAATGACCAAATTCTCTCCTCTTCCATGTCTAGGGGCCTCTCTTCCTGTACCCTCATCTGTGTGTCTTCTTGAGTGAGTATCCATTTATATAGCCCACCAAGGGAGCAGGGACTTAAACTGAGTTACACCCTACTGACATAGTCAAATCAAAGTCCTAATCTTAACATAATTTAAACAAAGACATCTCAGCTGACTCTAATACAATTAAACAGTATCACACCCAGAGGAACAGATAAGTTTACAAACATAATCCATATATCTTTTTGGAATTCATAAATAATATCAAACTGTTACAGGGTCTAATATCCAGCATATATAAAGAAATCCTACATCTCAAAAATAAAAAGACAACCTATTTAAAAAATGGGCAAGAGATTTGAATAGATATCTTCCAAAGAGGAAATACAAATGACTAAAAACACATGAAAAGATATTCAACATCATTAGCTACTAGGAAAATGCAAATCAAAACTACAATGGGATATCATCTTACACCTATTAGACTGGTGGCTATTAAAGAAACATGGAACTGCAAGTGTTGGAAAGGATGTGGAGGAATGGGAACCCTCACCCACTGCTGGTGGGAATGTAGAATGGTACAGCCATTGTGGAGGATGGTTTGGTGGTTCCTCAGGAAGCTAGATGTAGAATTGTCATATGACCCAGCCTTCCTACTGCTGGGCATATACCCAGAAGAAATGAAATCAGGGACATGAACAGATATACGCACACCAATGTTCATAGTGGCATTATTCACTATTGCCAAAAGTTGGAAGCAACCAAGTTCCATAAACATATGAATTTATAAGCAAAATATGGTATAAACATACAATGGAATATTACTCAGTTGTAAGAAGGGATGAAATATTGACACACACAACAACATGGATGAATCTTGAAGACCTTGTATTGAATGAATAAGCCAGTCACTAAAGGACTAATATTGTATGACTTCACTGATATGACCTACACCTATTGAGCAGATTCACAGAGCTAGAGTCTGGAAGATAAGTTATCAGGAGAGAGCAGGTGAGTAGAGTGTGGTGAGCCTATGCTCAATATGGGCAAAACCCATGATAAAGTGGAAGGGGGTGGTTTGGTAGTGGAGATGGGTGGTGATGGTGCAGGGACATGAGTAGGATTGATGGTGCTAGAATTGAGGATGAGCAGGGTAGAGGAGGTTGGGATGGACTATTCATGGACCTGAGGGGAGAACTGGAGGAAGGAACAGTTGAACTCTGGGGATGTGTAGGCCTGTGGTTAAAACTGCAATGGTGGGAATGTTGCTGATTTTTGTTTTGTTTTGTTTTTTTTTGTAAATATAGCAGGGGAGGGTCACTGATACAAAGCATCGGTGGTGGGGGGATATGTGGGTGCACCTGGGGCATAATTCTATTGAATATGTCTTCATCTTGGTATAGGGTGTTATTTCAGTGGGCAGAAATATATTTAATAAATTAATAAATAAGAATATATTAAACTCCCATCCTGGGAGTCCTACTATATTCTCAAATAGAGAGGCAAGAACCTCTTCAGTACATAGGCAGCACCTAATAAAAGAAAACAGACCAGTATGTCAAGCCCTCAATATTAATGCTTGTACCTATGAACCTTCTTCTTAAAAAATTGAAACTTAGTGGTTGCCATGGGTTCCAAATGGAGAGGGGAGGGAATGATAGGGGAACATAAGGCATTTTTGAGGCATTAGAATTGTTCTTCATGATTTGCAATGATAGATACAGGCCATTATACATTTTGTCAGAACCTATAAAAGTATATTGTACAAAAGGTAAAGCATAATGTAAACCATTGACCATATTTAGTAGCAATGCTTTGATATTTGTTCATTAATTGTAACAAATATACCATACTCATGTAGGATGTTACTAATAGGGGAGGATGGGGGGTGGGGAGGTGAGGCATGTGGGAATTCCCTATATTTTTTATGTGACTTTCCTGTAACCTAAAGCTTTTTGGAAAATAAAGTGGAAAAAAAAAACAGACACTGGGGGAACATACAGAAGAAATTGTCAATATACATAAAATATAACAGTTCTGATGATGATGAAAGGCACAATGCAAAAAAGTTTTCTTTTAATTTTTGATTTTTAAACTATTACTATTATTTCTGTTGGCCTTGT
>PVKH010046427.1:0-10397 GCA_004027955.1 Chaetophractus vellerosus | reverse complement strand
AACAGAGGAACCTGGAAGCCTGAACCCTGGAGACGTCGGCAGCCATCTTCCCCCAACACGTGGACTCTGGTATGGGAAGAAATTTATGCTTTGTGGCCTGGTAACTGTAAGCTTCTACCCCAAATAAATACCCTTTATAAAGACCGACCAATCTTTGGTATATTTCAAAAGGCACGCCTGTGGCTGACCAAAACACCTTATTTTACTTTACTTTCTTTTTTAATACAATTTATCACCTTCTAACATACCTATTAATTTACATATATATTTCCTTTTTCTAGCTTGTCCTCACTAGATTGTAAAATCCACGTATCTTTGTCTATTTTATACAGGAATGTATCCAAGTCATTTGTAGAGTTATGGGATCACAGTAGAAACTCATTAAGAATTTGTAGTTGTTGTCATGATTGAGTGCTCAAAATTGGAAATATAAACCACAGACCCTAACAGGTTGGTTTTCATAAGAATGCTAATTTTTGTTTATATTTGAAAAATGTAAAAATATACCAAGGCATATTCTGGGTCATCTGATGTCTAACTGACGTGAATCAGCTATAACCAACTAATTTCATTGTCAAAAATGATTGCTACTAAGGTGACACCAACCACCACTAGGCTATGTTGGGAGTTTAAGTAAGCAGTCATGATCTTGGTAAGTGAGGAAAACATTTCTATAAAGTGGATGGCAAATGACTGTGGGGTGAACCACAGTATTTCAAAGTAGTTTCATTTGAGAAAATTCTTACTAACATTGATGTGCCAAACTCAAAATGACCTTTGCTGTCTCTGTATAATATTCATATGTGTCAATTTAATTATAATATAACCTAGTCATTGGATAATAACTTCCTGTCCAAGGAAGAATGTCTGTATGAAAAACCCTTTTACCATATACAGTTTCCTAGAATACAAAAAATTTGATGAAACATTATTTGTTGTGGCATCAAGTAGCCATAAATCACACATCCCTCCTAACACAAAAGTGTACCTGCCAGGAAGACTGGTCTGAGAATCTAACATAATAACCAACAAACCATGTCCCTGCATTAAGATTGTGCTCAATAGCTCATGAGAAATTTTGCCTCCATGCTATACTCTGTCCTGTGTTCACTTCCCTTAACATTTTTATCTGGATAGATTATAATGGTGTCATACCGTATTGCAAAGCTCTTTTTCTGTTGAATGTTCTTTATATGTTATCTCATTAATAAAGTATTGAGTTTGTAATATATTTAACAATGTTATAAAATTGTCACTGATTCACCAACCAATAATTTTTTCAGTGTCCCTTCGCAAATTACAAAAATAGTCTATAAAACTTAATATTATACATGAATAATGGCTAACAAGAAGAACAAAATATATTACAGCTCATTGACAAAGATTATGACTCAATTCAGTGAATATATTTATTATAACTAGAATAGTCCTTATTTGAAAAAAAAAGTTATATTTACTTTCTATAGGTTCTCAAGAAGAGGATGAAAGGCCAAATTACAGGTGACACCTAAAGGGACCAATGTTCAAATTACCTGATATTTATGGTGCGTTGGGATCATAAAATTCCTGGAGTGACTTTGGTCTGACTTTGAGCCAGAAGATATGATCCAGATTCAGTAGTATCTGAAATGATTTGTCAACACAACAGAACAGTCATAAATCAGAAACAAAGTATTAGCCTTGGATCAGAAACATGGAGAACAGAAACCCAAACTCAAATAATGTACAAAAACAGAGTTAAAACTCCAGAAGCAACAGGATCAATCTCATAACCTGCAATTCAGAGAAAAGAAGAAAAGAAGTGAGGAGTGGATTTGGGTTCCCACAATCTTGTTACTTTATGTACTGTTATCTATGTGACTTTATCTTAAAATTTTTATTGGGTGTCCTTGACCTGTGCTCATTTTACCTACTTCTCTAACAATCCTACTTAGAAGGGATTATATTGTCTTCATGAGGATGAATACATTTTCTCTTTTCTATCAATACATTATATTAAAACACAGATTTTTCAATTGGAGTCTTTCATTCTGTTCCCTCAACTCAGTTTTGCACACCATAACTTTCTGATGGCATTTTTAATGTCTGCATTCCTCAGAGTGTAAATCAAAGGGTTGAGCAAGGGTGTCCCAATAGTGTAAAACACGGCCACAATCTTGTCCACTGGATATACAGTTGGTGGATGAGCATATGTGAATATACAAGGTACAAAGAATAAAATGACCACAATTATGTGGGAGGTGCATGTAGAGAGAGCTTTCTTTCTTCCTTCTGCACTCTGGTTACTCAAAGAAAGTAAGATTAAAATATAGGAGATGAGGAGGATTATGAAACTCATTGTACATATAGCCCCAGTATTAAAGACTATGAGTAGATTTATGACATAAGTGTCCATGCAGGCAAGTTTCAATAAGGGTTGCATTTCACAGAAGAAATGATCAATCACATTAGGGCCACAGAAGGGTAATTTGAAAGCCAAAATAATATATACTGAAGAATGGATAAAAGATCCCACCCAGGCCAGTTTCACCAGTACACCACAGAGGTGTTAGCTCATGATGACTGTGTACCGCAGTGGCTTACAAATGGCCACATAATGATCAAATGACATAAGGACAAGGACAAAAACCTCCATGCATCCAAAGAGGTGAAGTGTAAAGATCTGGATCATGCATTCATTATAGGAAATGACTTTCTTCTTGGAAACAGCATTTATAATCAACCTGGGAGCTGAGCATGTCGAGAAACATGCATCAGCAAAGGATAAGTAGAAAAGGAAGAAATACATGGGGTTCCCAAATAGCCGACTGTATCTAATAGTCATCACAGTAAGTAAATTTGCAACGAGAGTTGCAAGGTAGAGCAAGAGGAAGACCACAAACACTATTTTAGCCTTTAGAACATCCTTTGTTAATCCAAGGAGAATGAATTCCTTCACACTGGTATTCAAGTACGTAGTTAAGGTATATGTAGAAAGGACACAGCTGGTAATGGCTTATCTGCAAAGAAAATTAAGAAAGTTGTGATTTAGCGAGAACAGTAGACTTGGAATCTTCCTTACTTCTCAAATTCTAATTTTATGAATACAATAATTCAGTGGTTCCCTAAGTTTTCCATGTGTGATAATCACATGGAAACTTTTTTTTTGAAAATTCTAATGACACTGTTTTTTGTCGAGACTTCCTTTGTGGGACCTAGATATTAAAAAAAAAAAAAAACAACAACAAAACACACATATAGTTGACATTGCTCTCTGACAAGCACTGAGAAATGCTGAATTTGCTGCATGACATTGAATAAGTCACTGTAATTGCTTAAAATTTTTAATTTATGTGGAAAATCGAGATTCCAAGGGACACTTTATTAAGTATATGCATATATATATACCGTATATAATGTGCATAGATTTTTCATCTCAAAATCTGAAAAACAACATTCTTATATTATTCAAAAATATTAAATTTGGAGATTCTTTCTCCAGAAAAATACTTTTTTTGGACATTAATTTGCAATCATTAATATTTTTTTAATAAAGATTTATTTATTTTATTACATATCTCCCCTTCCCCCCTGCTGCGGCGACATGCTGAGACTGGGTCACTACGCAGGCGCAGCTTTCCCTGCTTGTGGGCGGCTTCTGCTTCCATCACGGCCGGCTTTTCAGTTCGGGGGTGGCTGGCTGCGCTCAATTCGCAGGCGACCTGCCCTGCCCGTGGCGGCTTTTGCCTGTCCATGGCAGCTTTTCTGCCCTGCCCATGGCGGCTTGCCATTCTCAAGGTGGTCTGCCCACAAGGAGAGGTCCCCGGGAACTGAACCCGGGCCTCCCATGTGGTATGCCGACGCCCTATCCACTGGGCTATCCTGTCGGCCCCCAATCATTAATATTGATCTCATCAATAAATTGGTTGGGTTAGGGTATAAGAAGAAAATATTTCTCTAACTTTTGGCTCATGATGGCCATAATTTTACCTTTGTTTTCAGTCAGGTTATATGAGATGTTTGAATAAATCATAGAGGCTTGCATTATTAAGAAAAATTATTATCCATGTGCAATTTTCCATTTCTCATGCTAAGTGTATTGTATTCAGATCCACATCCTATAGATCCAACATAATGCACAACTTATATGCACATAATCTGAATATGTTTTTTCTCACACAAAATTCTGCTACCACTATCTTCCAGACATTTGGTTTTCTTCCAATATTTGTTTCTGTTTAAACATTATTTTAAAATATATTTTAGTTTTTCCATAAAGATATATTCCTTATTCTATGCTATCTTTGCTTATAAAGATATGTTCCTATATAAATGCTTTCATCCCATAATATTCATATCATTTAAAGCTCTAGAGATGTTTTAGTTTCCTGGGATGCTCAATCAAATACCATGAAATGGGTCAGGTTAAACAATGGGAATTTATTTGCTCACAGTTATGAGGCTAAAAGAAAGTTCAAATCTTGGTGTAATTAAAGCAATATTTTCTTCCCCAAAACTGGGGTCTGTAAGTGGGTGCCTGAGATCAAGCAAGACAATGATGCCATCTTCTTGCTTTTCTCACTCCATTTTCTCCTGGGATCTTTCACTGCTCAGTTCCTTGCTTCCTGTGGCTTTCTCCCTCTCTGCCTTAATTTTCCTGTTTCCAAAGTACTCCAGTAATATGATTACGATCCACCTTGACTGAAGTGAACCATGCCTTAACTGACGTCATCTCATCAAATAGTCCTAGTTACAATTTGTTCACACCCACAGGAATGGATTAAATTTAAGAACATGTTTTTCTGGGGTACATACAGTTTTAAACCACCACAAGATTTAAGTGTTAGCTTCTTCTATAATATCACAGTTTTTCATGGTTATGTATAATGGTATAGTGATTAGTTCATGCCCCTTTTTATGTACATATAAGGTCATTAATTTACATTGTTTCTAAAAATATAAGAGATGCCAGAAATTCCTTATAAAAATAAAACTTGTTTAAGTGCCTACTTTGCTTGGTTAATAGAAGCAATACCATGGTATGCATTTCTTTGATTACTGGTGATAGCATAATCTTTTTGTAGATTTTTAATTCATATACTTTGTTCTGAATTATGCAAAATTGGCCAATAAATTTTTCAATAGTTTTATGTTTTGAACTATTCTTTTTTTTCATTCTTATATAGTCAGCTCTGTCAAAAAATGTTTCCCTTGCAGTGTAGTTTTATTACTTCTATTATGGAAATTATGGAATTAAAATCTTAACACTGTCTTTTATTTTGTATACATTTAATTTTTTATCTCAAATGACCTGGAGTTTATTTTAGTATGAATTTTGAGATATTCTCTTAATTCTGATTAATCATTAATCTATCAATAATTCAATAACTCTATCAAGTCAGTTATCATTTATGCCAAGAATCTGCTCAGATCTGTGGTAGATCTAGAGGAAAGATGTCCTCAACATCTTAACAATTGAATTGGAGGGGTAGCATACATCTAGATAAAGACATTAATTTCACAAGAAATACTTGCAGCTATATGCGATAATATCAAATGAATTATGGTTTCAAAAATCATATTTCCTAGAGAATGAAATAACTGGTCAGTGCAGGTTTAAAACTGAGAAAAAAGTGGAATTTTGGCTTTAAATGAGTGAAACTCGTATTTCCAACTAGATTCAATGGAACTCAGGTATTCACTATATTTATCATAGTTTGATCATATTATTATTTCAAAATTAGTAAATGAAAGTGTCCAAAAACTGTAATAAATTTATATACTCTAAATAAAACATTAATGTTACTTCAGTCTCACTGAAACAATATTATCTTAATGTTATAATACTAATTATATAATAACTATAAATTTTGAGTGGCAGTTCCAATGATCTCTGGTACATATAAAAGAGAAAATGAGTTAATTACTACTTAAATTAAGTACTTTAGGTTTTCAATGGATGCTAAAGACAAAGAAGGGATGTCCTTGGCTGTGTAGAAAAGAGCAAGTAGGTGAGAAATGTGATTAAAAGACTGTAGGAATTGGAAGAAGACATATTGCTTCAGGTAAACATAGAGATGACTTAAATGAAAACTAAACTCAGAAATTTAAAAGTAAATCAGAAAGTTTTAAGAGACAAAATTTATGGGAAGATAATACATAGTCATGGCAATCAGTTCATGTGATACTATACTGTCTTGCTTTAAATAAGCAAAGAGAAGATTTAAGGATATGAAGTTAGGAAAGCAGCAGCTGAAAAAATGAATGCCTTGCATCAGAAAAAGCTCACCTCAGAATTGTATTATTATTTTCAGCCATTATTTCCTAACATTCCTGAACTCCTGAGTTTAGTTTAATGAAAACTAAACTCAGAAAGTTAAAGCTTAATCAGAAATTTTTTTAAATTAATTTTTAATTTATTTTTTATATATCTATGTACATTTTTAGGATTCGTTGATTACACATATGTTACACAGAGATTCCAGGAGTACCCATATGCCATCCCCCACCCCTCCCACAACCCACAACTTGCACATCCCTAAGTGTGGCATAACGCCTCTATTAGTTACACACGTTTTGGGGCTTTGCCATCAGACATAGATCACAATTCAGGCCATAGACAACGCTCAAAATTTGTAGAAAGATAATGCACAGCCATGGTAATCAGTTCATGTGATACTATACTGCCTTGCTTTAAATAAGAAAAGAGAAGATTTAAGGATATGAAGTTAGGAAAGCAGCAGTTGAAAAAAATGAATGCCAGACCAAACCCACCTCAGAGTTTTATTATTTTTTCAACCATTATTTCCTAACATTCCTAAACTATCCTTTTTATATTTGGGGGTGGGTGGGTCACCCAGTATTGCTATTTTCTCTTCTTTAACATTCTTATTTTTTTTAAATCTGTTGGTATTTTAATCACTTTAAAAATTATATCTGGTGCCAAATGTTTGTAACTAGCCCCACATATTCTTTTTTCCCAAGAAAAGAAATATCTACCTCTACCCCCTATGTGCCTATATTATCTTGAGATTTACTACAAATGTACTGAATTGAACAAGGTAGTCCTAAATTAGGTCTCATTCTTGTTCTATGATCTTAAATTTTAAACTGGTTATCCACTTGCTATTTAATTTTTCCTGATAATTTTCTTGCAAGGTCAGTTTAGTCATTTGCCTTTTTCTCTTTTATGCACATAGATTGACCTATGATACAGGGAGTTATGCCCAGAAATGTTGGTCTAAAACTAGGACAGAATGTTTTTCTGTAGCTTCTCTTTCTAGCATCTACCACATAACTTATATAATACATCAATATGAAAAATCCATTTAAATTGCTTCCTAGAAAAGAGAATTCATTAGCCAGCAAAGATGAAGGCCAACTGACATCTTAAGTTCCTGCCCATATCCCAAAATGAAGCATGTAAATATCAATGTATAACATTAGATACATAATAAGTAACAATGAAAGGAGGAAAGAGCAAAGACTCAATGAAGTTGGAGAAGGAACTAGTAGAGAGGGAGAGAGCAGACGTCAGGAAAGGAAGAAGAGCCAGGGGGAAAGCTTCAGGAAGACATGTAGAGTGGAGGTAAGAAAAACATGTTATCTAGGATCATTTGACTGAGGTTTCATCAGAGAGTTCAGCAGCTTTTGCAATCCCCCAGCACTATCACGTGCCACCAAACTAGAGAGAGTATGCCAGTGTACATCATGAGCAGGGATTACCACGGGTCTTGAAAACCCAGGACAATGGTATAGAAGTGAAGTCCTACTTATACCCTGTCCCAGAAACATCACCACCAACCTTAAACTCTTCAAAAGAGGGGACTCCCAAGAATAGAAACTTCTGGGCTGGCCTCAACACCAAGGTGTAGCTACATTCCACTTCTGTGTCTAGAGAGGCTTTTGAGAGAAAAAGTAATTTTGTATGGAGGCCAGGGAAGGTTTGGGACACCTGGCCCACAATGACCTTTCAGTTTAGAAATACTCTGTTTAATATCTAATTTTTTTTCAGGAAACAAACTGATTATAAATTCCATCAGATCAGTCTTCAAGAGGTGAGAGGAAGAAAATATTTTGGACTGACTAGAAACCTTACCTCTTATGAGCTAAGTTGAACAAACTGATGACTCTCAATGAAGTAGGTTTTCATATGTTCAACTATAATTTTCTTAGAAGGTGACTCACATGAAGTCCACATAAAACCTGCAAAAAATACTTCATTGTGATTTACTGATGCCTTCTAACACAGGAGGCTTTGGAGAGTGGGGAGTTTATGGAGAAAGGGGACTCTCTCTGTGGCCCACCTTCACATGGCTCCTCCCAAGAGGCAACAGGTCAGACAAAACCATGGTCTGTGGCACAGGAGGGTGTGCATGAAAAAAATTAAGTGGGGGAGTCTCCATTCAGTTCCCAAAAACTCCTGTATGAAAAAAAACTCTCTTCTGTGCTGTGAGAGAGAAATGCCTCTAAGGTCAATTCCATTCCCACAAGTTCTCATTTGTAAAAGCATGAGTTTAATGTTTCTCTTTTTACTGAATTGGATATTTATAGTAATTCCCATGAAAATTTAAAAATATATAAGGAAAATTTCAGCCTTAGTAATTACTATGAAACCCATATTTCCAACCCAGTCTTGAGGGATTGTCCATTGAGCCACTCAGCTCAGCAAACCAAGGGCAAAAGCAAACCATGGGGACAATTAGTAACTAACTTCAACTCACTCTGAACTGCAAGCTAGGAAATACCATTTCCTTCTCCATATAATTTGTTTAAGCCCATATCTTCTAGAGCAGGGGTTCTTAACCTATTTTGTCCCATGAACCTTTTTTCCTATCAGGTGAAATAAATACCACTGTAATTTATGTATTGCATACATTCATAAGTGAAGGAAAGGCTAGATTTCAGTTAGAGGTCATAGAAAATAAAGATAATAAGTTGATTTTTTTTTCAGTTCAAGTTCACAGACTTCCTGACATCTTTCAATGTACCCTTTGGGGGTCCATGGACCTCTGGTTAAGAGCCCTTGTTGTAGAGGCATGAATGTCTTTGAAACCAGTTAAAGGAACAGAGGTGAAATGTGTGTGATAGACATAAATCTTGGCCCCAAAACTTACCCACTTTGTTAAATGAAGCAAATTTCTTGATCTCTTTAATTTTCAATTTCCCTTTTAAAGAATACCTAGTAATGATAATTATTTACTTATTTTAACATTATTAATATTATTTTTTAGATTTATTTATTATTTATTACATATCCCCCCCTTTCTGCTTGCTCTTGCTGTGTGTCCATTCTTCTGTGTTTTTCTATGTCTGCTTCTTGTCTCCCCCCGTCCCCGCGGTGACGTGCCGAGTCAGCCCTCCACGGCGGTGGCTCGTTCCATTCGAGGGTGGCTCCATTCCATTCCCATGGGTGGCTCCACTCCATGTTTTGCGGGCATCAGTCCTCCATGTTTTTTGCGGGCTGCTCGGCTTCCGCAGTTCGCAGGTGGCAGCTCCGCTTTTCACGGGTGACTTTGCCATGCCCGTGGGGGCTCTGCCCTGCCCGTGGTGGCTTTTTGCCTTGCCCACGGTGGCTCTGCCCTGCCCACGGTGGCTTGCCTTTCTCAAGGCCGTCTGCCCACTTGGAGAGGTCCCCGGGAACCAAACCCGGGGCCTCCCATGTGGTACACTGGCGAGCTTTTTATCCACTGAGCTATCTAGCCAGGCCAACATTATTAATATTATTATTCCATTTCTTATTCCATCTATATTTTATGTTAGTGTAGAAAGGAGGGTAGGTGAGTAAAATAAAAGATAAAAAAATTATGAAACAATCACCTTTTGTATATTATTTAATTTTTAAAGCTATGTCTGAGAGTATATGCTCTTCTACTCTTAGGGAAAAAATTTGAGTTATGCATTTGTTTGTGGTTGAAAGCTATTAAAGGTGGAATAGTTCACATTATGAACTTATTTTCCTACATGGCAGAAGAAATTACTACCCACAAGTTTGACCCTAGAATTTAACTGCTTGGCAAGCCACACCTGCTAGGTACCTCCAATGAGGATAAATTGAAAGGTAGTGTTAGGGATGGAAAGTGAGATGGAGGAGACAGAAAAGGACATGGGAGAATGACATGAATAAATTGTATCTGCTTTGCATTTTTCACTGAAGGTCTTAATGGCAACCAGCAGACCCAAGTGCAGAGAGAAACATCTTTAGGTAAAATCAGGGGATGGCTAGATAGCCCAGTGGATAGGGGACCGGCATACCACAGGGGAGGCCCCGGGTTCGGTTCCCAGGGACCTCTCCTAACGGGCAGACCACCTTGAGAATGGCAAGCTGCCATGGGTGGGCCAGAGCCACCGTAGGCAGGGCAAAAAGCTGCCATGGACAGGCAAAAGCCGCCACGGGCAGGGCAGGTCGCCTGCGAATG
>PVKH010046426.1:0-10397 GCA_004027955.1 Chaetophractus vellerosus | reverse complement strand
TTTTGCCTAAAGACAAACTGTTTCTTTGAACTGATTTTGATATGATTTTGTACCTGAAATTGTTACTAACTTAAGGTTTTTTGAATATTGTAATATATTTTTGGAATTCAGGGGGTGGAGTGTAATGGTTTGAGTTTGAATTAATTATGAATTCCAAAAATATAAATTAGATTATGTTTGTAAGCTCATCTGTTCATCTTGGCATGATTAAGTTATGAGTAGGGCATTAATTGCCACGTCAGTGAGACGTTGAGCCCCACCCCTCAGTGGGGGTGGTCTCAAGTAGAAGCAGATTGGAGAGAAGCAGAGAGGAGATTTTGAGAAGGAGATTTGAAAAGCAGTTCTGATGTTGGAGTGAGCCGATCGCCGGATAGCCTACAGCTGGCCGTGTGGAGAGACGCAACGCAGAGAGTCTCATAGTCTTCAGCTGAACTCGTGAAGGAAACAGAAGCTAAGCCCGGAGAGAAACGCAGCCCTGGGAACAAAGGAACCCAGAAGCCTGAACCCTGGAGATGTCGGCAGCCATCTTCCTCCAGGACATGGACTTTGGTATGGGAAGAAATTTATGCTTTGTGGCCTGGTAACTGTAAGCTTCTACCCCAAATAAATACCCTTTATAAAGACCGACCAATCTCTGGTATATTTCAAAAGGCACTTCTGTGGCTGACCAAAACAGGGTCTTTGTGCTTAGGCCATGCTATTGCCTTCTCACATGGAAAGATCAAAGGATGGTAGAGCTCCCTTTTTCTGTGTCTCTCTCTGGCTTCATTTATATCAGAGCCAGAAAGAAGGTAATGACTCAACCTGAGTCACTCTTACTCCTGACATAGACCCAATCAAAAGAAGCTTATACTCACAGGAATGAATTAGTTGAAAACCATAATCTTTTTCTTTTTGGGATTCACAAAGCAAATTCAAACTGTCATAGATATGCTATCACTAATTTTATCAGTCCTTTAGAATATAATCCTATACCAGAAGTAAAATCAGTCTAGATGGCAAAATGTAGAATTTATCATCTAGTCAAGCAACAGACTGTACATATATGTACAGAAAGTAGGTATGCTTTTGGAATAGCACATGACTTTGGAATGCTTTGCAACAAAAGCATCTTATCACATTTCCTGGAACCCCCATCAAACATGGATAAGCTAAGGAATCTCTAGATATACTCCTAATTCCTATAGAGCTGGTTATTATAAAGTTTGAGGCCCATTTAAAAAAAGAGGAATGGAATATGAAAGCCAAATGGGCTGCTTTAGTAGATAATTATGCTAAACAAGCTGCCTTAACCAAGGATGTGATCCTATACATTGAATAATCCCCAGATGAATTTAAAAATATCATTATATATTATCATTATTTAGGATCTCATTTTGAAAACGAAAAATGGGGAAAAAATCTAGCAATACCCCTCAGGAAGATGATTTCTGGTGATCTGTAAGATAGCCATTAGTTATCATTTCAAATGGATAATAACCAAATTTCTCCATGACTTTACTCATGGTGAAGTGAACAAATTAGTTACTATATTACATCAACTTTATTCAAAAAACTTTAATAAGATGGCTGGTTCCTGTGATGATCCTGGGAGCCTGGAAAGGAAGGACATAACCAGGAACCAAAGCCTTACAGAGTCTTTGAATGCTTCAGGTGGATTTTATCCAGCTTGTACACTCCATGGGGTTTGAATATGTTTTAGTTATTGTGAGTCTATTTTCAAGATAAGTTGAAGCACTTCCTTTCTGAAAAGCTATAGTCTTTAGTTACCAAAAAAAAAAAAAAAAAAAAACTCCTCGATTTTGTGTATCCAAACTCGGGCATTTCAATTTTTATATAAGGTGATCAATGGTTATTCATTCCCTGAGGGACACAGTAGTTTTCTCCCTTTGAATTAGGAGCTGGAAGGTCCTTGCATTTAGGGATTTCACCTCCAATACTAGGCTTTGCACTACTGTATGCAAACCTGGAAAATATTACAAGGAAGATATGTTCAATACCAAATCTAATCAAAGTCTAAGGTTGTCTTCCCACAACATCTCCTTAAACAGTGTATTAGTCAGGGTTCTCTTGGGAAACAGAATCAATAAGAGATATCTGTCAATAATATAAGATTTTATGGGTCTCTCATGTGACCATGGGGATGCACAATCCAGGTTCTGCAGGCAGGCTGCAAGCCAGGGGCTCTGATGAAAGACCAATGAAGGGTCCTTGATGAGTTTCTGGGAGAAGTTGGCTGTCAAATGATGAGCTGGGAAATTCTCTCTGGATGTTGAAATCACCTCTCTTTTATGGCACTCAAGTGATTGGATAAAAGTGCCATCCATTCTTGATCGAATTTCCCTGATTGATGCAGATGTAATCAGCCATCCATGCAGTAAACTCACTGGTGATTGAAGTCCATAAATGCTCTTGTATTACAATTAGCCCAGTGCTTGCTGGACCTAATACCTGGACACAATTACCTGTCTGAGTTGACACATTAGCCTAACCATCACAAACAGTTTCTTCATGATCTTCAACCAGGATGATTTGTTTTTTAGAGGGTATATCAGTATAAATCTGACCTTTAATCTCATTGGAAGGGATTTTGCCAGGTACTGTTAACCAAAAACATAGTAAAATTCTGGTGTGTCAACTCTTAGATTCATGTTTAACAGCTAAAGAAGCAATTCAGAATTCTGCACTATTGGAAGGCTACTCCAATAGGGGACCTCAAATTGAGGATTCACAGAGCTTCTCCAAATCAGATGCTATTTGGTAGTACAAGGCTGTCTCAAGATATTTAGAACAAGCCCATGACAACAGATAGTAGAAAGCTTCCACCCAAGATGTTGGACCAAGACCCTTATTCAATTCCTGTTTTAATTTATCTGCTTATTTATAAGAGTTCCACCTGAGAATCAGAATCTCATACTTACTAGAAAAGAAAAAAGAAAATAAAATTTATGTACATAGTGATAAATGAGAAGATTCCAAACTGGGTAGATGCTTTCATTTCCCTGATTGAAGATTATTTCCCAGTTGAACATAATAGCAATGAAATTGGTTCCAAGCTTAAGCTGTCAGGAAATTTTATGAGTAACTTCATCAATAAGTTTTATCTATTTATCAATAGAAAATACTTGGCTCATTAAAATTTTCAGACCTATATTTTGATATAATGAGGAAAACAATAATTCTTTAAACTTTATTTGGTTAGCTAAGTATCTGGAAGCCACGTAAGATTACTATGTGTTTCATAATTTTCTTCTGGTTTCAAAGGTACTCTATGAGTACTTTGATTGTGACTCACATAATAGTCATTTACATCAATGAATCTATAATCAGTAATACTTTAATAAGTGTAATAACTTGAAAGGAATATAATTTTTTTCTTCAGAATATGCCTAACCATTTCCACCAGAGATTTTTTTAAGGAATAGAAAAACAATAGACTATCAAAAATTTATATTTCTAAAAGCAATGATATGATCAACTATTTAGCCATGAAAGGAAAGCATAATGCTAAGTCTTTAAGAAAGGAATTTGAAAGAAACAAACTCTCAAAATTTCAATTCAACCATAGTGTACCTTCCCAATAAATACTTTGATGTGTTTTGTTTGGCAAAATCCAAGCAGGCCTAATGGAACTGGGAAATTTTTAGAATTTAGCTCATAAATTGTTACAATATATATGGGAGAAACTTACTTAATTCTGTAGATCAAGGCAGACTGATACTGTGGCACGATGGGGAATGGAAAAATGAAATTTTTAAAATCCCATAGATGAATGCATGCATATTTGGAAACATATTTGGTAACAATCTCATCTAAGTATAGACAAATGAAAAAATACCCCGTTTGTAGAGCTAGGTCATGTATATAGACTATGTAGAATATTGTTTCTGAGCAAAATGAGGCATAAAAGGAGGTGAACCATTCATCTTAGTAATGAAAGAAAACTCAAAAGCAATAAAAATGAGCATTTAGTTTAAATGAATGAACTCAATCTATTACAACAAAAAGAAATATATCACAAAAAGTTACTTCCAAGTGAAAAAGAATCAAATCACAAACTGATACATGAATCAAGATTAGATAAGATCCAATATTTAAGAGTGTTAGTGAGCATTTTGTCTGCTTGTACAGGGTAACTTTCTTAAATAGCATTTTCATATCTTAGAACTGTAATATATTTCTTGGAAAAATAAGTGTAAACTTCAAATGAAAGTTTACACTTTAATAGAAATCTTCAACAATGTGACATGTAAAAGCAGTAGTTTAAAATACAAAATCTTTACAATGTTGAAAGAATACTAAACAGAGATAGAAATTGTAGGAGCTGAGGAGGTAATGAATGTACTATCAATTGAGTGTGTAACGTACATGGTACTGACTGTGGTTTTGGTCACATGAAAGACATGATACAAGGGAAATCACAGAAGAATCAGAAATATGATCTTTTTTTAACAAATCAATTTTAGTGATAAATATTAATAAAGCATAAATACATCCAAAGTGTAAAATCAATATATTCAATGCAATTACATATTTGTGCATTTATCACTTTAATCATTCTTAGAACACTTTTATCAATCCAATAAATAATAATAATAAACAAAAAAGCAAACAAACTCATCACCTTTCAATCTCTCTATGCTTCCCCTGCCATACATAGCTCGTATTCTATTTTCTTTCTCTAGTATGTTTGTAGTTATATTTTGTAAAAACAATCTTATATATGGAATATCACCCATATTTGTGATCAACATGAGGTTTTATTATCTTATAAAGTCCAATGATACAGTTTTTAGCTTTCCTTTCAATAATATACATGACATTAGACTTTCCCTTTCAACCACTGTCATACCCATGTAAAAGCTCTGCTAGTTACAAACACCATGCTATGCTTTCACCTTTTCTATTCATTTTCAAAGATTTACAAACAATGTTTTTCCAATTCTATAATATATTAACCCTCAGCTTTCCATCTCTACTCTCACTCTATTTTCTGGTGACCTATATTCTAATTACTAACTCCATGAGTTTACACAATATATTTAGTTCATAATAGCACAATCATACAGTGTTTTTCCTTTTGTGTGTGGCCTGCTTCACTCAACATAGTGTCCTCCAGGCTCGTCCATGTTGTCATATGCTTCACCACTTCATTTATTCTTATTGCTGCATAATATTCCATTGTGTATATACATCACAATTTGTTTATCCATTCATAAGTTGATGGACACCTGGGTTATTTCCAACTTTTGGCAATTTTAAATAATGCCACTATGAACACTGGTGTGCAGATGTCTGTTTGTGTCTCTACTCTGAGTTCTTCTAAGTATATACCTAGTAATGGTATTGCTGGGTCTCAATGCAAGTCTATAGTCAACTTCCTTAGGAAATACCAAACAGTCCTCCACAGTGGCTGTACCATTCTACATTCCCACCAACAGTAAATAAGCATTAATATCTCTCCACATTTTCTCCAACATTTACAGTTTTCTGACTTTTTAATGGAGGCTGGTCTAATAAATGTGAAATGATACCTCATTGTAGTTTTGATTTACATTTCCCTAATTGCTAGAGATGTTGAACATTTTTTCAAGTGTTTCCTTGATGTTTGTCTTTCTTCTTTGGACAATTGACTTTTCAAGTCTTTTGACCATTTTTTGATTGGGTAGTTTGTCTTTTTGTTGTTGAGTTGTATGATCTCCTTATATGTCATGGATATTAAATATTTATCATCAATGTGGTTGCCAAATACTTTCTCCCATTGAATTAGCTGCCTTTTCACCCTTTTGATAAAGTCTTTTGAGGTGTGAAAATCTTTAAATTTTTTACATGAATATTCAGCAACAATTTATTAATTTTCCTTAAAAAAACAAATGGCATAAACACTGAGCTTTCAGGTCTACACTAGAGAGAATGGACAGATTCATCTAATGGAGTCAAAGTTGATTTGACTTTCTTTCATATATTTCTCCATAGTCCCCAAGGACATTTCTTGGGAGGCTTGTTACTTAGTTATATTGTGAACACTTTATCTGTAAACTGAAGGTTTTAAAGTTTCATCTAATAGGATTTATACAGGCAGGAATTTCCAAATACTATATATTTGTCTTTTATGTTTTAATCTGTATAAAAATAGTATGTGCAAACAAAATATTGAACATATTTTAGGTGCACTATGGATTTCATTATATAACTGGGAAATCTTGTATAAGAACTAACAATCTAGTAATATATAAAATAATAAAATAATCACACAATTCAATATACTCCAAAGCAATACATTAAAATACTCTAGACACAAATATTTTAAATATTGATATTTAACAAAATTAGGGAAGCTACTTACTCACTAGGCCAAGATCCTGGAGGGTGAAAGGAAAATTTAAAATTTTAGAAGGGAAAGATAGCAAGAAGTTTTTTACTAAAAAATTCCATACATGCTAAGTCTACTATGAATTGTCTCAACTGTGGTAGGTCTGGAAGATATGTGGAGATCAGAACTGCTAGTTACTCTTAGTCGGGGCAGAAATAGGTCTTAGCTCTCCAAAGCCAAAGCAGCCACAATTCCAGTCTGCCTTCCCTGGAGAAGTGTGTTCTGGGAAAATGAGCTACTTACATGATTACACTGACCTAGGACAACACCCATTTTTTGAGATTGGCTATTGTCTTCCAAAAGATGTGGAAATGATTGATTGGAATGAATGGTGGATGCTTAGCTTAACAAAGTAAAGTAAACTCTACTTGTTGACCAAAAGTCTGCCAGTGTGGGGAACTGGGGTCCAGGAAAATTGTCCCACAACAACTGCTACTATCAATAACTTCAAGTTCTTAAAACTTTTTTCCTTACTGTGCCTTTTTTTTCCTAGAAAATTGGAGGATTCTTTATGTTTCAAGAGATTGTCTATGAAGACCAATTTGCAAATTGTCAAAGACCCATTTACAAATCAATCAATTATATTGAATAACTTCAACATTCAAGGCTCTATGCAACTACATATATATTCTATTATAGTATTTTTTTTTCTTTCTCTCTCTTTTTTAAGATATATCACTTATGTAAATGTTACACAGAAATTTTAGGGGTACCCATATGCCCCACCTCCCACACCTCCCACAACCTCCCACATATACATCCTTCATCAGTGTGGCACATCAGCTGCAATAGATATACACATTTTGGGGCTGTGCCACCAAGCATGCACCACAGTTCAGACAGTAGACCACTCTCTCTCCCACACAGTTCAGCATGATACATGATGATATAAAATGGCCTATATCCTCCATTGCAATGTCACCCAGGAAAACTCTCAAGTACCAAAAGGATTGGAAAAACAACAACAAACAAAGCCCAAAGGAAGCAGAAAGAGATAACAAAGATTAAAGCAAACTAAATGAAATAGAACATCAGAAAGCACTAGAAAAAATAAACAAAACCAAAAGTTGGTTCTTCGAGATCAATAAAATTGACAAACCTTTAGCCATACTAACAAAGAAAAAGAGAGAGTAGATGCAAATACATAAAATAAGGAATGAAGAAAGGGGTAAAACTACTGACCCCACAGAAGTAAAGAAAATCATAGGAGGATACTTTGAAAAATTATATACTAACAAGAATGATAACTTAGAGGAAATGGACAAATTGCTAGAAACTCACAAGCAGCCCACACTGATGAAAGAACAAATCGAAGAACTCAACAATCCAATTACTAGTAAAGAGATAGACTCTGTTATAAAAAAACTTCCCAACTAAGAAGAGCCCAGGACCAGATGGCTTCACAGCTGAATTCAACAAAACATTCCAGAAAGAACTAACGCCAATCCTGCTTAAGCTCTTCCAAAAAACAGAATCAGAAGGAACATTGCCTAACTCATTCTATGATGACAATATTTCCCTAATACCAAAGCCAAAGATACCACAAGAAAGGAAAATTACAGACCAATTTCTCTAATGAACCTAGATGCTAAAATCCTCAAAAAAATAATTGCTAAGCACATTCAATGACATATCAAAAGCATTGTACACCATGACCAAGTGGGTTTTATCCCAGGTATGCAAGGATGGTTCAACATAAGAAAATCAATCAATGTAATACACCACATAAACAGATTGAAAGAAAAAAATCACATGGTCATCTCTATGGATGCAGAAAAAGCATTTGACAAAATACAGCACCCTTTCCTGATTAAAAAACTGGAAAAGATATGATATAAGGAAACTGTCTGAACATGATAAAAGGTATATATGAAAAACCCAAAGCTAACATCATGTTCAATGGTAAAGTACTAAGAGCCTTCCCTCTGAAATAAGGAGCAAGAAAGGATGCCCACTATCACCACTTTGTTTAATATTGTCCTGAAAGTACTTGCTCAAGCACTGAGACAAGAAAAAGATATAAAAGGCATCCAAATTGGAAAGAAAGAAGTAAAACTTTCATTATTTGCAGACGACATGATCCTATACATAGAAAGCCCAGAAAAATCTACAACAAAGCTGCTAAAACTTATAACAGAGTTCAGTTACATTGCAGGCTAATATCAGTGCTGAAAAATGAGTATCATTTCTGTACAACAGCAACAAGCAATCTGAGGAGGAAATCAAGAAAAAAAAGCCATTTACAATAGTAACAAAAAAATTCAAATACCTAGGAATAAATTTAACTAAAGATGTAAAGGACTTATATGAAGAAAACTGCACAACATTGTTAAAGGAAATTAAAGAAGACTTAAATAAATGGAAGAATATTCCCTGTTCATGGATAGGAAGACTAAATGTCATTAAGATATATATCCTATCAAAACTAATCTACAGATTTAATGCAATCCAAATAAAAATTAGCACTGCATTTTTTAAGGAATTGGAAAAACTGACTACAGAATTTATTTGGAAAGGTAAGAAGCCCTGAAATGCCAAAGACATATTGAAAAAGAAAAATGAAGTTCGAGGTATCACAATACCTGACTACAAAATATACTACAAAGCTACAGTGGTGAAAGCCACATGGCATTGGCACAAGGATAGACACATTGACCAGTGGAACTGAATTGAGAGTTCTGATATAAATCCTCACATATACAGTCACCTGATATTTGACAAGGCCACCAAGCCCACTCAGTGGGGAGAGAATGGCCTCTTCAACAAGTGGTTCATGGAGAACTGGATATCCAAATGCAAAAGAATGAGGGAGGAATACCAAATCACATGCTATATGAAAATTAACTCAAGGTAGATCAATGATCTAAATATAAGAGCCAAGACCTTAAAAACCTTGGAGAATAATGTAGGGAAGCATCTACAGGACCTTGTAATAGTGAATGGTTTCATGGACTTCACATCCAAAGCATGAGCAGTAAAACAAAAAAAAAATAGATAAAGGGGATCTCCTCAAAATTAAACAGTTTTGTGCCTCAAAAGGATCTTATCAGGAAAAGAAAAAGGCAGCCAACCCAATGGGAGAAAATATTTGGCAACCATATATCTGATAGGAGCCTAATTTCCTGCATGTATAAAGAGATCCTACACCTCGAAAATAAAAAGACTAACAACCCATTTAAAAAATAGGCAAGTGACCTGAAAAGGCAGTTCTCCAAAGAAGAAATACAAATAGCTAAAAATCACATGAAAAAATGCTCGACATCTCTAGCTCTTAGAGAAATACAAATCAAAACTACAATGAGATACCATCTTACACTCATTAGAATGGCTGCCATTAAAAAAACTGCAGACTATAAATGTTGGAGAGGATGTGGAGGAATGGGAACACTCATCCACTGCTGGTGGGATTGTGGATTGGTCCAGCCATTGTAGAGGACTGTTTGGCAGCTCCTCAAAAAACTAAAAATAGATCTTTCATAAGATCCAGCAATTCCACTGCTGGGTATATACCCAGAAAAATTGAAAGCAAAGACATGGGCAGACATTTGTACACCAATGTTCATAGTGGCATCGTTCACTATTGCCAAAAGTTGGAAACAACCCAGGTGCCCAAAAACAGAAGAATGGATAAACAAAATGTGGTACATACATACAATGGAATACTACTCAACAGTAAGAAGGAATAAAGTGCAAACACATGGGATAACATGGATGAATCTTGAAGGCCTTATGTTGAGTGAAGCAAGCCAGGCATTCATAGATGAACTGAACATGAACTCACTGATATGAATTAAGGAAATTGAGCAGTCTCTGAAAACTGAGGTCTGATACATAGGTTTACAAGAAAGAGAAAGAGAAGAGAAAGTTGTAGTACATCATTCATAGGGACTTCATCTATGGTGAGGTCTTGCAGTGTGGCTGCATGTTGGGGGAAAGGGAAGGGTGGCTGGTGATATTGTTGGGTTTGGTGGTGCAGTGTTGTTGGCTAGAAGGCCTGGGAAGTGTAGATTGGAGAGCCCACGAT
>PVKH010046425.1:0-10396 GCA_004027955.1 Chaetophractus vellerosus | reverse complement strand
ATATTTGCAGAAAATGCAGGCGTGAGCCATACAGAAAGCTGGGAGAGCAGGAAATAGCAAGTGCACAGGCCCTCAGACAAGACTCTCAGCCTGGAACCAGGGTGGCTGGAATAAAGCAAGGGACGGAAAGAGCAGTAGGAAATGTCACAGAAGTAGTGATAACTGTTGTGTTGAAAATAAACTTGAGGTGGAGCAAGAATAGAAAGACCATTTAAGGGGCCATTGCAAAAATTCAAGGTAGAGATGATGACATGGATTAGAGTAATAGCAGTGGAGTTGATAATAGTAAGATTCTGGGTATATTTAGTAGGTGGAGCTCAAGAATATGCTGATTAATTAGATGTTAGAAGTGAGACAAAAGGAGATGAAGATGACCTAGGTTTTTGGTCTCAGTAGTTGGGAGGTTTGAATTGCCACTTACTGAGATAAGGAAGACTTTGGAGGGAAGATATAGGGAGAGAGTCTGCTGGTGTGTAGGGGAAGAGATCAGGAATTTTGTTTTGAACACATTTTTGAGATGTATATTAGACATCCCAGTGAAAATTGTCAATCAGACAGTTGGATAAGCCGGAATGATGAAATGACAATCTATTGAACCTCTGCTCTGAGCTCACCTGAATAATGACAAATCAGAACTCAGCTAAAAACACGATGACGGTTGCCGGGCATGGGCAATGGATGCTGTCCCACCAAGAGCTGAAGAGGGCAGTGAATGTATACTGGAAATCAGTGACCAGCAATAAACTAAATTGACATGCTATGCTGGTGTGGATCAACGAGTCTCTGCAGTTGAATTTGACAAAGATTGAACAGTTTTGCTCAGAGCCTGCCTATTGTCAGTTTATGGACATGCTGTTGGAAAGTGAAATTCCAAGTTGTTAGAACATGAATACGTCCAGAACTTAAAAATACAACAAACAGCTTTTAAGAGAATGGGTGTTGACAAAATAATTCCTGTGGACAAATTAGCAAAAGGAAAGTTTCAGGACACTTTTGAATTCGCTCAGTGGTTCAAGAAGTTTTTTGACGCAAACTACGATGGAAAAGACTCTGATCCTGTAGCTGCCAGACAAGATCAAGAAAAGGCAGTGCTCTTTCCCTTGTTGCTCCAGCTCTGAATAAACCAAAGGAAGCTCTCCGCTTGAGCAGTGCAGCTCCACAGAGGCCCATGTTAACACAGAGAACTATTGCAATGCCTAAGGCTGGCCCAGGTGTGGTGAGGAAGAGTCCTGGTGTGGGAAATGGGGATGATGAAGCAGTTGAATTGATGCAGTAGGTCAATGTATTGAAACTTACCGTTGAAGACTTGGAGAAGGGAGATATTTTTACTTTGGAAAACTAAGGAACATTGAATTGATTTTCCAGAAGAATAAGGGGGGAAACGACCCTGTACTGCAGAGGATTGTGGATATTCTCTATGCCACAGATGAAGGCTTTGTGATACTCCATGAAGGGGACCCCAGATGAACAAGAAGAGTATTGACAACCTGGACCAGCAGAGCAACATCCGAATTCTTCAATCCAATTCATGTGCTTAACTGTAAAATACTCCCTTTTATTATTCTTAGAGGACTCACTGGTTTCTTTTCATAAGCAGAAGATATCTCTGCCGAGGACCAGCCTTGGCATTCAGAGGGGCTACCGAAAGGTGATCGGCGTCGGCGAAAAAGACACACAGATAGACACACAAGGTTGCTAGCTCTGGCTTCTTTACATTTTTATTCTTCTTCTTTTTTTTCTCCTTGCCACGTCTCAATTTTTATTCTTATACCTTTCCTCTGATTTCATTGTTTTCCCCTGGCCTATTTTTTGCTATGCATATTTTTCTTAGTTCCCTTACCCCAGAGTGCACCATTGTTTTTTATAATTGAGGGCATAAGTTACACTATGTTCACTGTGTACCCGTGTCATTTTTTCTGGGTTAGCAGAACATTAACTAGTTATTCCCCTTTTATGCATCATAGTTTACAATCACAGTCCTTATTACATTTCTATGTTAGTACAAGGTACAGAATTATTAGACAATTGTCTTCTATAATACCCACAGCACCACTTCATGTCCACAATGTCAACCTACACTACAAAAGGGTCCTCACATGATGTAGGTTTCAAAAGAGTCCCAATTGTTTTCTCCACCAATATCTTCTGCATTTTTTCCACCAGGGCCGATTAACTGCAAGGATTTCCTGGCTCTACATAAAAGCAAAATTTGTTAAAGCATTTCTTCTCTATTCCTCTTACTAGAGGTCCTTGTTGATCTATATCTATAAAATGCGAGCACAGCACAATGGTGATTTGAGGCCAAGTAAATTTTTCTATAAATCCTAACAAGTTTTACAAAAGTGGCTTTGCTGAAACTTGATTATTATTTAGAATTTTTTGCAGAGGTACGCTCTCTACTACTAAGAAAAGCTCAGAGAAAGACAGAAGTGAGATAAAAAGCACGAATACAGATTTCCTACTGAGGTCGATAGGGAAACCAACTGGAGGACTGCCGTGCAGGTCCTCATTGCCACATGGCCTTTCTCTAGTGACTTTGCAGCTAGACAAGCGTGCTGGCTCCCAACATATCTCTTAAAAAGTGCACTTTGCCAAAGTTTCACTCCTTTCCCATTAAGTATGTGTTAGGAGCCTTTCCCTTGTAGCAGAGCAGTATTAACATCTAGTTGGTTCACCTAGGAAACAAAGAGGCTGACCATGGGGCTCAGTGTGGTTGCTGGAAACACTGATTGCTAGAGAACGTGTTTTAATGTAATATGTTGAAGTGGAGACCTCTGTAGAGAAACACAAAGATTGAACTGAAATTTAAGCTAGTGTGAAATATTGGCAAAGAACGTTTTAATAAAGAAATGCCTTAAGAGTATTTAAAATATCCTTCCATATTTCAAAATATAAAAGGTAACACGACAGATTTTATGAGTTTGACATGTGTTTAGGATGGAAGGGCCAGACCTTGGAACCTTTGGAACCTGCTGTTCACAAGGCTTTGAAGGGGCTGCTTGAACCCTTGTAGGCCTAAACATTGGCCCAAAAGGAAAGTTGCTCTGTAAAGCCATTTGGTGTCACTGACTGTATTAGACAAAAGGGAGCTGATGCAAAGTACCAGAAATCTGTTGGCTTTTATAAAGGGTATTTATTTCAAGTAAAAGCTTACAGTTACAAGGCCCTAAAGAATCCAACTCAAGGTACTGTAAGAGATATTTCCTCACCAAATGTCTGTCGCCACGTGCTGAAGCAAGATGGTGGACGATCTGCTGGGGTTCAGCCTTCCTTTTCCTCTTAAGGCTCCATGGGCCCAGCTTCTTCTGATCTCAGCTGTAGGCTGGAGGGCTCGTTTATTTCCGGGCTTAGCTGCTATGGTCTCTTCACAATGTCAGCTGTAGACTATCAGGCAAATGGCTTCTCTTTCTTCCTGGGACCACAGGATCAAAGCTCATTCCTCTTCCGTGTCTGTGGAGCTCTTTCTATTCCTCTGTGTGTCTTCTCCTGTGTTCTCCTTGAGTGAGTGTCCGTGTCTATATATAACCCACAAAGGGAGCAGGGACTCAAACTGAGTGGCCCTAATGATGTGGTCAAATCAAAGCCCTAATCTTAACATAATTTAATCAAAGGGATCTCAGCTGAATCTAATACAGTCAAAGGGTATCACATCCTGAGGAACAGACCAGTTTACAAATATAATCTCTTTTTGGAATTCATAAATAATCTCAAACTACTACACTGACCAACTGCATCCCTGCTAAAAAGCAAAAGGCATTGTTGCCTGGATGAATACAACATATTTCAATCCTGAGATATTTGAATTAAAAAGCTCGATTTTCTCTGAGCATTTCTATGATAATTTTTCTAATTATCCTGTACATTTCTCTGTATGGTGTTTTGGGGAAATGAAGTGTGTCCAGTTTTTTAAAACTAACAACTACTTTTGGGGACTTGCCACATTGCCAAGTGAATGGGGACTGTGTCCCATTCTACCGTCTTTTAAGTTTACATTTAACACGTTTCTTTTCTCTGCTCCCCTTGCCCACTGGGGACTTCTCTTTGGCTCCCCAAAGTTTGCTGCTTAGAATGGAGATACAGCAGGCAAGTGATCATGCTGCAAGTTCTTTCCGGACCTCTGGCAAAAGAGTGATCAGTGAATGCCATTGCTGCCATGGATCTGCAAGGCTGGGGTGTTTTCGGTATCTGCTGTCTACAGCTCTTCACTGCTATTGGAATGCTTTGCCAGTGCACTATTCTCTTTGGAGATAAATTTATCAGCATATTACTAAATGTTAATTTTCTTTTGAAGAAAATACAGTACCATGACTGACTTCATTATTAATATTTAAAGTATTTCATTCTTTAACTTTCCTTCATTTGCTTTTGCTCACAGTCTATCAAGTCCCTATGTCTCACAGAACTCTGCAAGATCTGTCACCCACTACTGAGATTGTTCAGGCCCTGATGTATTTGTATTGATTTGTTTCTAGTTGTAGCTAGTCCTAAAATGTTTGTAGAAAGCATGTATTTTATGATAAAATTGTTGTGTAGTGCGTGCTCTATGTGAAATTCAGAGGAAAACCCAGATTCAGTGATTAACAATGCCCCCAAAATACAAATAACTACCCATTGTTCAAATTACAGTGGTGCTATTTCTTTTGTGGCCTTTTAGTCTTTTGTTGCCCTAAAATTCCATTTATTGGGAACACATTTAAAACATGGTCTTTCTTGACATGGTATGTTTTCTACTTTAAACAGTTTCTAAATAAATTTTTGTAATTTGAGTGAAAAAAAAAAATCAGCCGAAGTTCTCTCTAGATCTTTTTGCTCACTCATCTGGCAGAAGGAATTAGTCAAGTTAGGGCTTGTTCTCTTCTCCTAGGCAATGTTCAAGTTTACAATAACTAAAGTTTGGTGTGCTTCCATGGATTTATGGGGAGGGATGCCTGCAGGGGGAGGGGTGAGAGGCGGGGTCAGTCTTTGGTCAAGTAGGAGGTAGGAGACGCTATATGTATCATAAATCCTATGCTGTCTGATGGACTTAAATTATTTTGAATGCATTGAAGCAAAGTATATGGGAATGAATGATCTGTAACATAGTCTCTGCTTTTGATGAGTTCATAGTATTGCTGGACAAAAACAAGCAAACAAAACAACCCAAAGATAATTTGTCAAATTCCTTATAATCACAAAAAGCACTACTTGAAAGATAATCCCCAAAATTATAAAATCCAGAATATGACTTTCAGGAAAGAATCTTCAACCATATACCTGGAGAGTTTTTTCCTCTCCAAAGGCGAGGAGGCTGAGGGTCCCAGGGTGATTCATGTGATTAAATATAAGGATCAGAAAGGCTCTGAGCTGGGAAAGTCAACATAGAAGACAGGGTAGCCTAGGAAAGGATGAAGATACTGTGTGAATGGGGTATCCTTTTGTTTTAGTTTGATAAAAGCTGCTGGGAGCAATATACCAGAAGTGGATTGGATTTTATAATGGGAATTTATTAGGTTAAAAGGTTACAGTCCTGAGGCTGTGAAGATGTCCAAATCAAGGCATCATCAGAGATGTTGTCTCACCAAAGATCAGCTGCTGGCGATCCTGGACTCCTGCCACATGGCAAGGCACATGGAGGTATCTGCTTCTCTTCCAGGTCTTGTTGCTTCAGCTTCTGGCTGCTCTCACTGTGACTTCCTCTCTCAGCTCCTAAGTTCCTTCTCTCTGTCTCTGTAGCTTTTTCTCTGTGTCAGTGGCTTTTTAGTCCTCCATTTAAAAAGGACTCCAGTAAAAGGATTAGGACCCACCCTGAGTCCAGCAATCTAATAAAAAAAATCTCTTAAATGAATCTAACCAAAAGGTCTTACATGCAAATAGGTTTACATGCACAGGAATGTTTAGCTTAAGAACATAATTTTCTGGGGTCCACATAAGACTCAAACCAGCAAACTTTTGCTCTTTCATTTTCATTTTGCAAAATGAAAAAGATTCAGAAAGAGGATACTACAATAACTACCCATGTACTTAGTAGCAAAATTGACCATTGTTAGTGTTTTGTCATATCTGCTTTGTCTTTTTTTTTTTTTTAAGTAATCAACTATTACAGATAAAGTTTTCTTTGTTCACACCCCCCATTTGATGCCCACCACCACAATAGGCAACTAATATCATGAAATTTAAAATAGCCAAACACCAAACTTGAATCTTGGAGACTTTCTTCGCTCCTTCTTTCTCTATAAAACCCTTTTTCACAAGGGTTCCTACTTTTCCTTCCATTGCCTTTACTATCATTGCTACCATTTCTTAAGTACCGCTATATAATAAGAAATGTCTTAAGTTCTTTATTACTTTGTTTAATTCTCACAGTAACTGTATGAGAAAGATACTGCTATCCCTATTTTTCAGATGAGGAAACTGATGCTTAGAAGATAAATAGCTTGTACCAAACAGTAAATGGTAGTGTTTGAACTTAAGTCAATATACCTGTTTCCAAAGCTCATATAATTAACTATTAGAATTCAGCAGTCCCCTTCCACCTTTAGAATGATTTCCTCTTCTTCAGTAGTCCTTCTCTTTATTGGTAACATTCCTTAACTCTATAGTCTGCAAACATCTGGGTCAAATCAACATTGATGGTCACCATGACTGTGCTGATTTATGGATAGTGAGATTTCAACCAAATCCCCCTACTGGACTTAGCCTAATAGGTCCAGAAGCTTCAGGAGCTTCTAACCTCTCAGATCAAAGGCCTCTGGATCAAATGGGTATCCTCTTAGGATAGCTTCCTATCTCAGGATTACCCATGCCAAATACCTTTTCCTATTCAAATAGCAGCACAATTTGAGAGATTCTAGACTTGTCCATCACCTCATCTAAGGCAGCATTTATCCAGATGGAATCCTTTTGGAGAGCTTCAAACCTTATTGGCAAAGTAGGAGCCAGTATGCATTGGCATTAAGCAACCTGTACATTCTTAGGCAACTGATACTAAGGGCTCAGACATGCTAGCTAGCAAGATGGATTCAACAACCTTGATCACAGTCAGAAATCAGAGACCTTGATTATACAGATTCATACAAAAACTAACCTAAAGGAATAATTAACAGAAAAGGGCTGACAGAAAACAACATAAACTCTTGGTTTTTCATCAGTCAATTAGGTACATAGTAGCCATTCAAGTGATGTGTTGAAAATTATGACATGTACACACTCCTTCAGATACAAAGACTCTTTCAACTGACCCTGCCCACCTTTCTCAGAGAGGCAAAATATATGGGCTCCTCCTGTAAATAAACAGAGTTAAAGTGAAACTATAAAACCACTAACTTGGTAAACCATGAAAAGAACCATATTTATTCCCTTACAATAAATGGTAGGATGAATAGAGAGCTGTAAATGTTAGAGTCTTTTGGATCTAAAACCATTTTTAACATGCCTATAAAATCATGAAATAGAACATATTTATTTCCTGAAAAATAAAAAACTCAGGAGACAAGGAAAAGTAGTTTCAAAGTCGAGGGTCATAAAACTGCACCTTAGTAAAAAGGAAATAGACATTTTTTTCATTTTATTTAATTTACATATACCTGACCAAATTTAATTTTACATAAGTGTTTAAATGATAATACCATATATTTTTTGTTTCTTTTCCCTTTGACTTAGCTCCCCTGCTAAAGGCAACCCCTGTGAGGAAGAACACTGCTTGCCTTTTATTGCATTATTAAAATACTGCACTATTTTGCCTTTCCTCCATAACTTTCAATAAATTTTAGCTTTTGAGGTCTTCTCTTTCTTAAAAGGCTAAATAACAAAACAGAAATGTAGGGTTCTGGGAAGATGGCATTACGGTAGGTAGGCAGAACTCAACTCTCTCAAAAAAAGCAACAGAGGAGGGGCAGAAGGCTACCTGAGGGAGCTGCTTTTGGGATCTGTGAAAAAGGAAAGTGCTTGCCCCATCCAGGAGGGAGAGGGACAGAGAGACAAAGCGGCAAAGGAAAACCACAACTACAAGGATATAGAATAAGAGGAACCAAGTATCAAAAAGGAATCTTACCACAAAAAAACTCACAACAAAATAAAACCTTTCGAATAGAAAGAGAAGCTAACCAACCAAATAAGCACATCAAAATAACCAGATACCTAGACACTGACAAAAATTACAAGTCATACTAAGAAACAGGAAGACATGGCCCAGTCTAATGAACAAACTAAAAAACAAGAGGAGATGAAGAACATGGAGCAACTAATCAAGGATGTACAAACAAATATTATGAATCAACTTAATGAAGTGAAGGAAGAGGTAAAGGATATTAAGAAGACACTAGGGGAACATGCTGAAGAAATCGTAAACATACAAAATAGATAACAGATCTAATGGTGATGAATGGCACAATGCAATAAACAAAAAATACGCTGGTAGCATATAACAGCAGATTTGAACAGGAAGAGGAAAGAATCAGTGATGTTGAAGACAGTATATCTGAAATTAGACAGATACTAGAACAGATAGAAAAAATCCAGTAGGGATTTGAATGACAACATGAAATACACAAACATATGCATTATAGGCATCCCAGGTGGAGAAGGGAACAGAAAGGGAATAGATGGAGTGCTGGAGGAAATAATGGCTGAAAATTTCCCAACTCTATTGAGGGACATGGGCGTACATGTCCAGGAAGCGCAGCACACCCCAAAGAGTATAAATCCTAACAGGCCTACCCCAAGATATATACTTATCAAATTGTCCAATGCTCAAGACAAAGAGTACTGAAAGCAGCAAGGGAAAAGAGATCCATCACATACAAGGAAAGCTCAATAAGATTAAGTGCTGGTTTCTCATCTGAGATGATGGAGGAAAGAAGGCAGTGGTATGACATAGTTAAGGTGCTAAAAGAAAAAACTGTCAGCCAAGAATTCAGTACTCAGAAAAGCTAGTATTCCAAAATGGGGGAGAGTTCAAAATATTCACGGATAAACAGAAACTAAGAGAGTTGTCAACAAGAAACCTGCCCTTCAAGAAATGCTAAAGGAAGTTCTGCAGGTTGAAAGGAAAATACAGGGGAAAAAATGTTGGTGGAGAGTGTAGGAAGGAAGATTATTGCTAAGAATAATTACAAAAATAAAAAGAGAAATAAAAACAACATATGACATATACAAACCTTAAGAAAATATGTCTAATATAAGTAATGCATTGACAGTAATAACACTGAATGTTAATGGATTAAACTTTCCAATCAAGAGACACAGATTGGCAGAATGGATAAGGAAATATGACCCATCTATATGCTGTCTACAAGAAACTCACCTTAGATCCAGGGATGCAAGGAGTTTGCAAGGAAATGGTTGGAAAATGATTTTACATGCAAACAATAACCAAAAAAAGGGCTGGAGTAGCTATACTAATACTGGACAATATAGACTTTAAATGCAAAACTATTGTAAGAGACAAAGAAGGACATTATATATTAATAAAAGGGGTAATTTATCAAGAAGAAAGAACAATGATAAACATAAATACACGAGGCAAACATTGGAAAAACTAAGTGGAGAAAGATGCCTCTGCAATTATAATGGGGAACTTAAATACACCATTATCACCATTAGACAGAACATTTTGACAGAGGGTCAATAAAGAAACATAGACCTTGAATAATATGTTAGAGGTTCTAGACCTCATTGACATATACATAACATTATATCCAAATACAGCTGGATATACATTCTTCTCAAGCGCACATGGATCATTCTCCAGGACAGACCATATGCTAAGCCACAGAACAACTCTCAACAAATTCAGAAAGACTGAAATTATATGAAGTAATTTCTCTGAACACAATGGAATGAAGTTGAAAAGCAGTAAGGGGCAGAGAACCAGATTTGGAAGTTAAATAACACACTCTTAGACAATCAGTGGGTCAAGGAGGAAATTGCAAAAGAAATCAGTAACTACCTTGAAGTGAATGAAAATGACAACACAACATATCAAAACCTATGGGATGCAGCAAAAGCGGTGATGAGAGAAAAATTTGTAGCCATATATACCTATATTAAAAAAGAAGAAAGAGCTAAAATAAAAGACCTAATTGCAAACCTGTAGGAATTAGGAAAAGAACAACAAACTAATCCCAAAGCAAGTAGAAAGAAGGAAACAACAAAGATTAGAGCAGAGCTAAATGAAATTGAAATAAGAAAACAGTAGAAAAATTAAACAAAATCAAATGCTGGCTGTTTTGGTCAGCCACAGGAGTGCCTTTTGAAATATACCAGAGATTGGTCGGTCTTTATAAAGGGTATTTATTTGGGGTAGAAGCTTACAGTTACCAGGCCACAAAGCATAAATTTCCTCCCATACCAAAGTCCATGTCCTGGAGGAAGATGGCTGCCGACGTCTCCAGGGTTCAGGCTTCCAGGTTCCTTTGTT